>JAPFQT010000414.1:0-131000 GCA_027627225.1 Congeria kusceri | reverse complement strand
TAATATTTGACCACTGTGAACACCTGCGACATGTAGTATTTTATCGCCACAAATACGCCTGAGAATGCTCAGGCGGTCAATTGCATGGATGTCTGTAAAGCAATTCAACATTTTGTCTACTAAGTCAAACAAGTCATCTAGATGAAAACTAATTAATCTGGTCAAATAATATGATAAGCCTTGTTTTAAGGAGAATGAGTCATTATATTGGCTTAATACTTCCTCAAATTGTTGACCTCGGTCTAACTGAGGTCAGTCCCAGTTCCAGGAATTGGAAGAGAGAGGTTACATGTTTAATTAAATAAGCATGAATATGTTTTATTATTTACATCTGGTTCAGTTATTTAACTACCGAGAATAAGAGCTGTATCTGAACAGCGCGTTCGACTATTCAACCGCTTGTCAGATTTATGGGCCTCTATCACTACAAGAAAGGGGCATAATTCTGCTATAATGCTAGTCACAGTTATGTGCCTTGTCCAGGTACCTTATATAAACATTGAAGCCATGCGTAAAGTTTTAACTGAATATCTGTAGTTGATATAGAGATATGAAGTTGTTGCACGCAAACTTTGAACTGAAATTTCCAAGTACATAAAGGGGCATAAATCTGTTAAATTGCTGTTCAGAGTTATGGGCCTTGGTGAGGGAGCTTACATGTATATAATGACCCTGAAGACATGTGTGAAGTTACAATTGAATATCTGTAGTAGTTATAGAGATATGGAGTTGTTGCAAGCAAATTTTAACCAGATTTTCTAAGTACAAAAGGAGCATAATTCTGCTAAATTCCAGGTCAGAGTTATGGGCCTTGGTCAGTGACCTTACATAATGACTTTGAATACACATGTGAAGTTTCAATTGATATCTGTAGAAGTTACAGAAATATGGACTTGCTGCACGCAAACCTTAACCAGAGCATTACACCGATGCCGACGACAGGGTAAGTAGTATAGCTCGAACTATTCGGTGAAAGGTCGAGCTAAAAACAAACAGGCTCACAATTGATATTTTTACATCTTCATCAAATTGAAAATACTTACGTGTTCTCAGCAATCTCCTCAGGTCTCCATTGGGTGACTTAAACTTTGGTGCAGTCCATACGTAATTTTCCTTCTGCAAAAACAAACTTTCATTATATATTTATATTGCCATACATCAGACATATCACACTAAATTGGACAGCATCACCAGAACATCACCATCACCATAAGCATAGTTTAAATAGCGTCACCAGCCAGTCTGTTTCTTGAAGCATGCTATGTAACTAAATAACTATACTCAATAAAGGTTTGAACTATGTGTGACATTTTTGTAAGGGCAGTGACTTTTGGTTTTAATTAATGAAAACTGTAAACTTAATTATTTCAGTCAGAATGCATGCTCTGGCAAAACTTAAACAAAAATTTCTACATTAAAAAAGGGGCATTAATCTGTCAAAAACAGAGTTATGGGGCTTGCTTTCCTTGATGGAGACGTTGATAGTAAGGAAGTATTTTAAGTTTGAAGTAAAAACCTTCGATAGCATTGAAGAAATTGGACTTTATGAAAACTAACCAAAAGTTAAAAAGGGGGCATAAATCTGTCAAAATACAAAACAGAGTTATGGGGGTTGCTTTCTCTGGTGGAGAAATTAACTGTAAAGAAGTATTTCAGGTTTCAAATAAATACCTTTGATATTATTCAAGATATTGGACATGATAAAAAACCTTTAACCTTTGCCGGACGGACAAATGGACAGACGCACGGACGGTTCCATTTTAATATGCCCTCCTTCAGGGGCATAAAAATAGCAAAAATTATGTAATCACAATTTATTAACTGAACGTATGCTAATCGTGTATACAGTGTATATTTGTGCATCTTTCCGTCCTATTTACCTCAAAATTGTATATAATAACTAATAAAGTGTGCTTGATTATTCATAGAATATATTCCAGTTAATGCATTTTTCGAAAGTGGGTGGTTGATACAAACAATTATACAAACAACATACAACTACAACCAAAAAACACGGATTTGTAAATAAATAAACGTAGTCAAGTTTGAGATACATGAAAACCCAGCTAAACAACCACACCAATTTAACGACCACCCAGCTAAAGAAGTCACTTTTTAAAAGGCTGATTGTTTTCTTATATATATGCCAATGGTCGCAAAACCCGATTCTACAGGTTTCCCTACTATTCCGTATCTTGACCAGTGATCCCAGACTGAATAAGCTAATGTCAACGCCCAAAACAATAACGTTATTTGGACCACACAGTTCATATCATTAATTAACAACTTTCACCTATGAGAAATACAGACTTCTTTCCAGTACAAAAGAAGCATTTGAAAAACAATGCTAAAGATATTTTGATAAGAGAATAGCATATTATCACTGTATAGTCTGTACATATTGTGTAAAGTGTAACCGATCGTTAGGGGCTAATACGCGGTAATGCCAACAAATTATACATAAGGGAAATAATAATCTAAAGTAAACAAAATATAGATGGATGTGTTCATATTTGACCGTAGAATAGTGATGGGAATCATTCCTAAAAATATTTGTTGATTAATCAAGGCCAAAAGTCACTGATACATCAAATAATCTCGACTTAACAAATGTTAAACAACTATTAAAAAGGCCAGACTTTTTCAATTTCTGTTACGGAAAATTTCTGAAGAGATGACCACTAGGAGGGAAAAATGAAAATAAAAGTGAAAAATATGGGGATAGAAAAAAATTATAAAAATAACATACGAAAAGTAAGATTTTTTTTGTTTTCAAAATATGTTTATTTTTGACTTGTTATTCACTGATTCTGATTAGAAATTTTCTTCATCATTTTCATACAATGTCTAACAAAGCAAATGGATGGACTTGGATAATTCACCTCACTTTTTAAATCTCATGAGCTTTTATTTTGTGATTGATTTGATCACTTTACACACTTCGTTTTTGTGAGCAGAAAAGGGTAACAATTCACACCAATATTTATTTTCATATATGAAGTGCTGCTACAATCGTAAAAAAAAATAAAAATGCTAATTTAATTTCTGCGATATTTAGGCCAGGGGGTCCCGTAACACAAGAAATAAAAACAAACTTTGGCCTAATTATCTACAAAAGTAATAAATACAAACAAGATGACCATGATCGTCCAAAGGGCTCACCTGAGTACTGGCAAAGCTCCAGACCTTGTTATGAAAGGCTTGAACACATTTTGGAAATGTATGCCACTATGTTCTTAAATCATTTATCTAGCTGATATACAGTCATTTTTTTTAAAAGTAATTTGCCTTGCCCTTGCTTATCTTCAAAATAGAAATGGGTCCATTGGACAAAGATGCCCACGCTTATTGGGACTGATCAGAGAAATGTATTAGCAGTTGTTCATCAGAAACCTAGAAATGTGTCAACAGACACGGATGCTCCCACCTATGCAGCCTGTTCTACAAGGCGCCCCTTTGTTTATATGCATACAAATTATTTGCAAAAGGAGAATTGTCCTTTATATTGTACTTTCTCTCATTCTGTCAAGGTATCACAAGTTTCCAATAAATACTTTTAATCCTGACAAAAAAATCCATAAAGTGTAGTAATTAAAATGTTTGGGCAATTATGAGTTATGGTTCTTGTGTGCTTTACTTACTCTTGCTATCTTAAATCATTCTGTAAAGAATCAACAAAATGCTTTTTATCATTTCTGAATTTTCCTTTGCACAGTCATCAATAAAAGGGAAGTAATTCACTAACTTCACAAGTATGGCACTTACATACGACACACTAGCTGGTGATGGGTCATGTCTGCCAATTTATCAAAAATCCTTGCCTGCATTACAATATTATGCTCTGGACAATTTGAATTATTTGACCTCTGACATTGATTAGTGGCCTTGACCTTTCAGCTACAGATCTGATTCGTGCATGCAACATGCCATCTCATAATGCTAATCACTTCTGCCAAGTAATTTGAAAATTCTTCCCTACAGGACAAAACTATACTTCGGTCGAAGACAATGGCTTAAACTACTATATTTGACCTTTGACCTGTTAGTGTGACATTGACCTTGATCCAAAGGACCTGGTTTTGCACGCCACATGCTGTTTCATAATGCTTGTCACTTCTGTCAGGTAATTTGAAAATTCTTCCATGTCGTACAAAATTATGCTCCGGACAGAGTCCATGGTATTAATTGTTATATTTGACATTTGACCTTTAAGTAGTGACCTTGACCTTGGATTTAGATATTGTGCGTGACATGCTCTTATTATAATGGTCATCATTTCTGCCAAATTATTTGAAAATCCTTCAATGATGGCCAAAGTTATTGCCTTGACATTAAGAATCTTTACATAAATACATATACTTGACCTTAGACCTTTAAAGTTGACCCTGACCTTGGACCAAGGCACCAGGTTCTTGCGCATGACACATTGTGTCAACATGCTTAGAACTTCTGCCAACATTCCCTCTCCACTGGACAAAATGATGCTCTGGAAAGGTCTAAGGCTTAGATTCTAACAGTTGACATTTGACCTTTAAGTGTGACTTTGACCTTGGACCTAGAGACCTGGTTCTTGCACGCGACACAACCATCTCACCATGCTTAACATTTGTAAAAAGTTATTTGAAATTCCTTCAGTGCAGGACAAAATTATGCTCTGGACAGGGTCTAGGGCTTAAATTCTTATATTTGACCTTCCACCTTAAAGTGACCTTGACATTGACCCTAGGGACCTGGTTCTTGCAGGCGAAACACCGTCTCACCATGCTTAACACTTGTGCCAAGTTATTTGAAATTCCTTCCATGCTGGACAAATTTATGACAGGGTCTTTGCCTTTACTTCTTATATTTGACCTTTGACCTTTAATCGTGACCTTGACCTTGGACCAAGGGCCCTTGTTCTTGTGCGCGACACAACCATCTCATTATGCTTAACATTTCCCCAAAGTTATTTGAAAATCCTCTAATGCTGGACAAAGTTATTATCCAGACAAGAATCCGAACATACACATACCTACATATCCATAACACTTGTGCCAAGTTATTTGAAACTCCTTCCATTCTGGACAAAATTATGCTCCAGACAGGGTCTATGACTTTGACCTTTGACCTTTAAGTGTGACCTTGACCTTGGACCTAGGGCCCTGGTTTTTGTGTGTGACACAACGTCTCATTATGCTTAACATTTCTGCTAAGTTATTTGAAAATCCTCCAATGCTAGACAATATCATCCGGACAAAAATCCGAACATACGTAAGGGTACAGGGTAAACACTATATGCCCCCCCCCCCCATCATTGATGGTGGGGGCATAAAAACATCTGTCTCCACCCACACACTGCCATACCTCCTCCCAAAATCCACCTACCATGATATTCATAAGATATGCACAACAACTGATCAATCATGTGAAGTTTTGTCAAATTCCAACCAGTGGTTACGGAAAAGAGCACCTTCAAGGTCTGTTAAGTCAACAACTTGAAAGGGACGTAGCTCCGCCAAAATTATGCCAATGATGACATGCACAACTAGAATTGGTATTGATAAATCCTGTTCAGTTTTGTCAATTACGGAGAACACGCGCAGACAAGGTCTATTATGCGAAAACCTTAATAAATCCGCCAAAGTCCGCCCACATGCACAACCACACTTGGTACTGTGAAATTTTTTCAAAATCCAACCAGTGGTTACATAGAGGACACGCAGACAAGGTATGTATGTCAAAACTTCAATGGGCCGTAACTCCGCCAAAAATCTGCTGACGACGACATGCCGATGATATGCACAACTTGACTTGGTAGTGATCAATCCTGTGAAGCTTCGTTAAAATGCGACCAGGGGTTAGGGCGAACAAGTGCACACTTTTTTCATTCATCTTTCCAGCCCAAAATCAATATACCTCCCTATTCTCTTTAAACAGGACATGATTGAAAGGTACTTCCACAGGCCACTCACTGCTCAGTTGTAGTTTAACAAGTTTACTGGTCACAAAGTAATGACTTAGCATGGTTTGTTTTCTGTACAAGATAAAAAAGGTCAAATATACCAATGAGTGATCAGTATACTATTTCAGATTTGTTGTGCTGGTGAAGCTGGTATTCTATGTCAAGATTGAACCACTAATATGTGTCAGGGTGTGGAAATATCAAAATTGTTTACTTGTCCATGGACAAGTTTATTGCACAAATCTCTTTTTCCGCAGCAACAGTCACTTGTCCAAACGAAAATACAGTTTTAATTCCAGATCTTCCTGATATATTATTTCAAATACAAATACAACACAATTTGTAATTCAAATGTATAATTATTTAATAATTTATGATAAATAACTTCCACTTTTACCTCATTTTCCTCCATGAAATTGTTCTCCTTCATGGACAAGTAGACAGGAAAAATTTACTTGTCCAATAGTAAAATTACCGGCGTCGGACAAGTTGGGCATAGGATTTCCACAACCCTGTATGCGTGGGCTTATCCCTGAGTTGTATGTAAATTTGAAGTCTCATGATGGTGAGTGTCAGACACGAAAAACATATCTAATTTGTTAGCTTTTACCTCCACGATTGACCTAGACCTTGGAGGTATGGAACTGGATCTTGTGCATCGTCTCATGATCATGAACATTTCCGCCCAGTAATTTCACAATCTACCCAGTAATGACAAAAAGAGTTACTGACCCGACTCAGAATTTTTTGGACAGACGGACGGACGTACGGACGTATGGACATACTGACGGACAGGGATAACACTTAATTCCCATTCACTATTCTTAGAATGGCGGGGACATAAAACAAACAAATAAGGATATCAGTAAAACGGATGGATGCTTTGCAAGCAATATTAATGTAATGAGAAGGGCAGAGATTGTAAAATGACTAAAAATCACTAGAACTGCAAGACCAAATCTGACATCAAAACTGTATGTGAACATACCACACAAATACAATATGAACATGCAGATGAAGTAAAATTGTAAAAATAAAATCAAATAAAATAAAATAAATCAAAGTAATGGATCATTACTGCAATACAGGTATGGTTATTTCAATTCCAAATTATTTAGTTTTCCATCATTAAATTTCATATAGCAGTTTCTGAGAAATAGATATGACACAATGACACCTTTAAAGTCCCATAACTCCAAGAAAAATCATGGAAGCCACATGTCCTGGTAATGTGCATACCTCCTCTTGACAATGACGCTTCCCATAAAATGTTATTGAAATCTGGCCAGTAGTTGCTGAGAAAAAGCCCGTACAAGAATTACCAGAACATCCTGGCAATATGCACAACTCCTCTTGGTAATGAAAAGTTCTATTAAGTTTCAATAAAATCTTTCCAGTAGTTGCTGAGAAAAAGCCCAGACAAGAATTGTGCAACATATACTAATTTTAGAAACCTTCAAAGTCCCATAACTCCAAGAAAAATCATTGATGCGGAATATCCTGGTAATTTGCACACCTCCTCTTGGTAATGAAGCTTCCCATAAGGTTTTGTTGAATTCCGGCCAGTAATTGTTGAGAAATAGCCCAGACAAGAAAGTCAAAAATTGTTCACTATATACACATTTCAGAAATATTCAAAGTCCCAAAAGGCTGACCTGAGTAGTGGCAAAGATGAAAGCCTTACTGTTGTGAAAGACTTGTGGGAATGTACGCCATAATGTCCTTAAATAATTTGTCTAGCTGATTTACCCTCATACATAGAACAAGTAAGGACCTGGATATATTTTTTCTACCCTGGTATCCAACTTTTCGAGGGCAATTTCGGAGGAATAGTGTCTATGCATCAGCTCTGAAAGATAATGGCCACGGCTGCGCAAAGGTCATTTCAAAGAATAGAGTGTATTGCCATTTACCAGCCCTATATTCAAATTCGCTATAGATCTTATGGTAATAGACAAATTGTGCAAGTTTGGTTGAAAATGAAGGCCCTGTCGTGCATCAAATCCATTTTTGCATAAATTTTCACAATTATGTGGAAATAACTGCAGTATTCATGCCCTGTCTCATTGACTGCTTGTGTTGAGATCTTAAGGCCATACAAAACAGGTGGAAGTCTTAAGATTTAATGAAAAATGAAATCTCAATGCATGAAAAAGGCAATTTTTTCATTTTTTCACTAACAAAGGGGACATAACTCAGATGTTTGTTGCTTAATCTGACCCATTGTTGACCACATATAAACTGTGGAAGTTTGGTCAAGATTGGAATAAAAATAAAGTCTCTTTGAACAAAAAAGGCAATTTTTGCATTTTTTTCCACATACAAGGGACCACAACTCAGGTGCTTGTAGCCTAACCATACCCATTTTTTGCTCCTGCTGAAATCTCTTGGTCACACACAAACTGTGGAAGTTTGGTTCAGATTGGAAGAAAAATTAAGTCTTAATTAAGGTAAAATGGACATTTTTGCCTATTTTTCAACACAAAAGGGGGCATAACTCTGATGTTTGTGGCCCAATCTGGCCCAATATTGGAATCTACTGTGATCTTTTAATAATACACAAACCGTGGAAGTTTGGTCAATGTTGGTAGAAAAATGAAGTCTCTATGAACAAGGCAATTTTTTTTAACATTTCCCACAAACAAGGGGCCATACCTCAAAGGTTTCTGGTCCGATTTGGCCCATTATCAGTACCAACTAAGAATTGATGGTCATACACAAACTACGCAAGTTAGGTCAAGATTGAATAAAAAATGTAGTCTTTATCTCGAAAACGGTCCAAATTGTTGACGGCATACAGACGACTGATGACAGACGCCGCCGGAGAGGTTCACTATACCAATAGCTCACCGAGCACTATTGTCTATTTAGCTTTAAAAGGCAATCTTCCCCATCCCCTTGAGGCAGTGCTTTTTTTACGAATAAAAACAATTAGAAGAAATATGATAGAGTCACCCAAGGAACATTTCTGTGTATGAGTTTTTCATATATTGCATTCAATTGTAGAAATTTGATAAAGGACCACCCCACAAACATTCTTGCCAAGTTTGGTTTAAATCCACCTGGCGGTTTTAGAGAAGAAGTTATTTGAAGACACTGCTGACGACAAACAACGCACGACTAACGACAGACAGTGACTGACGACAATAGCTCACCCTTGAGCACTTTGTGGGCGACCTTGGGCCTTAATAAGCAATTCTGAAACCTCTCTAACGCAATTACGATTACCCTCGATGAGTAACAAAACTCAATAAAAATGCCAAATACGCAAAAAACGGCAAACTCAGTGCACACGTAGATTGACTGACATGGCTACGAAATGACCGATCAATGTGTAAAAAACAGCCAAAAATTAATGGTTATGAAATTGTTATGTTAAGAAATGACAGACACCCGTATTGTACGAATCAGTTTGATTGGATGTTGATTTTAACGTAAACCACAACCATCCAATGAGATTCATCGAGTATTGCTGTTTTATGACATCATTATGCAACTTTTCTTTGTTTCTGTTCAATTATATCAGAATGCTTTGGTCATGTTCGTGATTCTGGGAAAAGTGTCGCATTGAGGTTGAATTTCATAAATAATTATGTTAAAGCGCGGATTCAGCGAACGCAAGCACAAGCCACTCGATTGACGGTTAGTCGACGTCGGAAAATGTTTCAAACCGGAAGTACACAACATTAGCGTACGATGAAATTTTCATGTGACATATTAAAGAAAATACCATTTGTGTGTTGTATCTGTTATACTAAATTTGTCTAAGACACAATTATTTTTATTCTTATCGGGTAACATAATTTCAAATACTCAAATAAATTTGACAGTACTCAATTATTTAAAATATGATAGGGGTAATATCCAATTCTGACAGAATCCTTATCTGTTGATCTGATTCAAGATATTGGACTTTATGAAAAACTTTAACCAAAATTGCTAAATTAAAAAGGGGGCATAAATCTGTCAAAATACAAAACAGAGTTATGGGGGGTTGCTTTCACTGGTGGAGAAATTATATTCAATATATTTGACATGATAAAAAACTTAAACCCTGGCCAAACGAACAAACGGACGGACGGACGGTTCGATTTTAATATGCCCTAATTTGGGGGCATAATGATAAAAAGTGGCATAAAACTGTTAAATTATAAAAATGAGCAACTGTGTTTATTGCATGTTATACTAAATTTATGATAGGGGCATATTTCTGTCATGATTCATGGGAATTATAGCAACTGATGTTGATGAACATATCGTTATATCCCAACCTTCACTTTTGAACCTAAAGTTTTACTAAAGCTGGACACGGACACTGATGCCGGGTCAAGTAGGAAAGCTTACCTAACCTTGGAGCTACAAATCATGTTAAAGTTATCACAGCCAATATATTACATTTGTATGTGTATATTTGTACTTTAATAAGAAAAAGTTGATGAATATGTTTAGTTTAACAATTTTTAAATAATTAAAGAAAAAGTTGATGAATATGTTTAGTTTAAAAATTTTAAAATAATTATGTTTTCTAAAAATGGTCTGAACAAATAATATAAATAAACAAATATGAAGCAATGACGCATACTTTTTCCTCAGTTGATAGAACTTCGAACACCAGCAGGTTGTTGTTGTAATGTTGTCCCACAATGATGGAGGCTGTGTGCCTGTTGTAGCAGACTGACACTGGGTCCCACACTCCATTACTGTCTGTAGTCAGAGTGGCCAGCTTCTTCCTGCCCTCCCTATCCACCTGTATGATAGTGTGGGACCACCGTCCACAGACCAACACCTGGCCTGCAGGTGTCACATGTACAGCCTCTGGGTCTAGTAGTTCAGGGTCCTCCAATGTAGAGAGTACCGACCCATCCCTGGCCAGGGTGAGGAGCTTGTCCTGGGAGAGGTTGGTGATGTATATACGATCCCCAGTGGGACTCACAGCACACCTGTATACTGCAAAACATCAAGATATTAAATTACTTTAGATGTTTAATAATGTTAACACACAAACTGCAGTGACATCGTATTATTAATGCGTCGTTAAACAGACAATTACGCATCTTAAAGATCTGCATAAAATCCAATAATAATATATATTTTAGTGTGACAGGAAGGTTCTGTATCAGTTTATTGCCTAAACGTTTGACACGTTGACTGGTGAGTTAGAATTGCAGTCTATCACAAATACACAGATGGAAACAATTACACGGTACAGTGAACATGTACACATGAATGTGTAACTATATGCAGTAATAACAGATTTCCTATACATGTATACATAAATGTGTCAGCTGATGCAACTATGGCATATGCAGTATAAATAGATTTTCTATACATGTATACATGATTACTGACATCTGTGTTATTCTGTAGCTGACACAGGCTGACATATTTATAACATGTACATGTACATTATAATAACAGAAGTTAAGCTTTTACAACAGGAAATATGTTTCAAAACAACATGAAATAAAACTTTTCTCTCTTGTTCTTCTACACAAGTAACAAAAGCCAGTTGTCATTTAAACAGATTTACAAATACAAATCTATTAATTTAACAAATTTCAACTACAACAATTTAAAGTTTATTTACGTCATATAACGTTTGGAAACACGATGAATTATGAAACAATAATGCATCTATATTTACTTGAAAACCACAAAATATAATCAGCAGGTCACAGAGTGTGCCATTGATTTGCACTCACCGTCTATTTATAGACATGCCATGAAGTCAGAAGTGACAGTCAAAATACATTATTACTCATATATATAAATCAATAATATTGAAAATCATTCTTAACTGCTGTTGTAATAATAAATTGACACATGTACATTCTACAACTATGCAGTCTTACAATTACTTTATAATACGTATTTCTAATAATATCCGGATGAACCCGCCATGATTCTAACCGGCACGATAACCTGATGTATCCTCATACAGCTTGCTGACCAGTTTCCCACTCAGTGAGTACTTGTACAGTGCAGTCCGATCAGTGACATACAGCTCCCTGGTGGTGGGCGATACCTTCACAGTCATGTCGTAACTGAAGCTTCCTGCCCTTCACCAGCTGCCCATTGTTGACAGAGATAAACTGGATCTCATGTGTGTTATCATCATTAACAGTAACAGCAACTTCACTGTGTGTTATATGACATATGTCAAATGGATAAGTAGACACATCACAATGAGTAAGCACCCTGTACTGCTGGTCCAGCAGCTTCAATTTCTTATTATGGGAGTCTACAACAAGAATCTGGCCATCAGGGAGAGCACATATGCCTCTGATCCAGCATATTGATGAATCACTTTGTATGCACACATTGTACTCTGACTTTCCTTTAACAGTAAACACCTGGTCTGGATTTCCCAGCACTGCCATCGTTGACTGTTGGTTAGCCGACCCAGAAACAAGTGTCACATTAGGTCAGTGTCTGAAAAGAGAATAGGAACTATAACATTCATAAATTTAACATTTATAATATTTACGAAGGGTTTAAATCATTATATTGAGATGAATAGTCATAAAATATTTAAAGATAAACTGGAAAACATAGCCAGTATTTAAACTTCTAGTATATGAACAAATATAAACAACATATTTTATCTATAGAATCGTAACATGAAACATTCAATATTTTATACATTGTTACAAAAATATACAAAACCATTTGTCCTGAATGCTTATTTGCATCGCTTATATTTCATTGCTCATATAACAGTGTCATGGTACAAATTAGAAGTGTTACAGATGGATTTTAATGATGTACAGATGGACTTTAATGATGTACCACTGCTGGCAAACATGTTTCTATATGAATTCTATTACTTTTTAAAATGGCAAGATGATAATTAAAATCATTACAATTTCAAATGTAATCAAAACAAATTCCACCTTACCTTACCCTCTCGTTTAATTTAAAAGAACACAAAAATATTGTATTTTAGGCCAAACATAAACCACATTGGAATAAATTACACTTTACTAGAGGGATGTGACTGTAAAGAAGACATTGAAAACCCAAATTGTGGCATGTGTTTATTTTATGAAGTTTATAGGATGGACAAAGAATCCACAATAAATATGTATATAACTCATTGAAATGTATTATTGTTGCCTTGTAAAATTGCACTTTAATTAAGGCAGGTTTATGTTACATTACCGGTAATTCAAAGCGGTATCCGGACATATGCCCTCCCGATATTTTTTTGGTCAGGTGGACATATGCTCTCCCGGACATTTGCCACCCAGACACATGCCCTCCTGTTAATATGCCACCCGGACACTGGCCCTCCTGCTATGTTTAAATATTACTTTAACTATGCTTTTACAGTTTGAAATATAGTTCTCAAATTAACAAATGTAACAATAAAGAAGAAGTGACAAGATTAATGTGCTGACAAAGAGTCCTTGATTAATTAAATGATGGTCGATAACACATAAGGATAAACTGCATATGTGGATATAATAGGTAGCAAACGTGAGAGTCTTAAGATGTGCTACTAAATTAATGTATACAAAGAAAAATACCAAGTCCACAATATGATGGGAATTACACGAGTTGTAACTATTAAAACAATATCTCTATACAGTGAAAAAATATCCATGTGATGTATTTACGTCAATATAATGTACAGATAGGGCTTTTATGTTTTCGCTAGTTATAAAAGGGCTGCAAAGTATTACTTCAGATAATGTACAGTGCCTTATCTAATCACTTTATCTCTTAAAGTTGTCTGAATATTAACAGTTGCATAATAATAAAAGTTATTGAAATGAAGAGGATCATAACAAATGAAGTAGACTTAATTTAGTTGTATAACGTTTATTCTAACATGTATCAGGTTGTTGTTATTTATTTTTTCAAACAAATTGATAAAGACGACTGATCGGACATCTATATCGAAACTTTTAATAAAATTATGTTTTTGCCAGCACATATTTAAACAAAATGGGAGAGAAATGTGTTCCGTGAATATTTATCGAGTGCCCCGAGATTCTCTCCGAGGTGGCCACCGTCCCCTGGGGATGATACACTCCACTCCAGATGCGACCCGGTTATTTAGTGTCTGATGCACATTGGTTTAACTACGAGTTATGAGAGGGCCAGTGTCAGTGTGGCATATTAACGAGATGGTATATGTCCGGGGTGGCAATTGTCTGGGAGGGCATATGTCCTCTTGACTAACAAGAGCACTGCCTACGGGTGCTGGATACTCAACTTTCTCATATTTGATAGTACTCTAAGCTTTTGTTCATATAATAAGTTTATCACTGTCATGAAGTATTCTGAAATTCCAGTCAAAACCTCTTATAGATATTGAGAAATTTGATTTAAAGCAAACAAAATCCAAGTTGAAAAAATAGCAACAACTCCACCAAAATCCTTGATATAGTTACCTCCTCTTATCTACAGAATAAGTTCATCACTGTAATCAAGTACTTTGAGTTTCAAAATTATACCTCTGGACTCTGGCAAAAAAACGTAACCAAACCAGACATGTGTCCGTAGGAAACGGATGCCCCCACATTCTGCTGGTTGTCATAAAAACTCTTCTGATGTCGGAAAAAATGCACCAAAATACCCAGGTGCACAAGTTCACATGCTGATGAATATGTTTATAAAGTTCCATCACTGTAGCAATAATTCTTTTTCAGTAACACGCGACACAAGTCCAATAATGTCATTTTTTGCTAAAAAAAAGGGCCATAACTCAGCTGTCGGAAAAAAATGCACCAAAATACCCAGGTTCCCCATTTCAAATGTTGATTAATATGTATATAAAGTTTCATCACTGTAGCAGTAATACTTGTTACTTTTTGAGTTATGTGCGACTCAAGTCCAAAAATGTCATTTCTTGCTAAAAAAATAGCCATAACTCCACTGATGTCTGAAAAAACTGCACCAAAATACCCAGGTGCACAAGTTCACATGCTGTTTAATATGTTTATAAAGTTTCATCACTAAACTGACAGAGGGCAATCATATAGTCCATTCTGTGTAACAAGTTTTATGACCATATGTTCTTTTCGAATTATTGCAGTATTAAGTTTATTTTTATTTTAAGTAACAGTCATGTGACCTTTGACCTCTGGTGAAAAATAAAGGGTCGTGTACAAACTTACATTGCTCTTTCTATGAATACAAAGTTTCATCATAGTATCTTCAGTACTTTTCGAGTTATCGCAGGATCCAGGTTTTGGGGACGGAACAGACTGACAGAGTGAGACCGACCGATGAACAGACAGACAGACGCACACAGACGGAGGGCAAACACATACTCCAATCTGTGTACCAAGTTTCATGAAGTTTCATGATCATATCTCATGCACTTTTCAAAATATTACGGTATTAAGTTCATTTCAATTTTTAGTAACAGTCACGTAACCTTTGACCTCTGGTGAAAAATAAAAGGTCGTGCATAATTCTCACATTGCTGTTGCTATGAATACAAATTTTCATCAAAGTGTCTTCAGTACTTTCCGAGTTATCACAGGATCCAGTTTTTGGGGACAGACGGATGGACAGACAGACATACGGACGAACAGACAGAACGACATAAAGACAGATGGCAAACCTATAGTTCAATCTCTGTACAAAGTTTCATGTTCATATCTTATTTCTATTTCGAATTATTGCAGTATTTAGTTTATTTCTATACTTTAATAACAGTCACGTGACCTTTAACCTCTGGTGAAAAAAAGGTCGTGAATAATCCTCACACTGCCACATTGCCGTTTATATGTATACCCAGTTTAATCGAAATAGGTTCAGTACTTTTTGAGTTATTGCAGGAACCAGGTTTTGGGGACAGACAGACAGACGGATGGACAAACATACGGACGGACGGACAGACGGATGGAGGGCATCCGGTGAAACACTGGTAGGGGACTAAAAAGTGCATATTATATTTGTAAGATTACGGTAAAAAGTTTGTAAAGTTTTATCAGTCTAGCAGCAATACTTTTTGAGTTACGCGTGACACAAGTCCAAAAATATCATATTTTGCTAAAAAAGGGCCATAACTTCGCTGATGTCAGAAAAAACTGCACCAAAATACCCAGGTGCACAAGTCCCGATGCCAATGAATATGCTTATAAGTTTCATCACTCTAGCAGTTATACTTTTTATGTTATGTGCGACACAAAAATCCAACGGACGGACGGATGGACGGACGGACAAGGACAAATCTCTAAACTCCCCCTCTAAAGTGGAGGCGTAAAAACTGAACCAAAAAACTTAACAAACACAGACGCTGACGCAGATGACAGGGCGACGACAATAGCTCGACGTTTTATCTTCGAAAAGTCGAGCTAAAAATTATCAAGAGGGCATATGTTGGGAGGGCATGTGTCCGACATTCATTCAAAGCATGTGTTACAGGAATGTAGTAATGAGGCAACTATTTAATAATTAAGATATAATTTTCTATTTATCATAGCTTATCGGCCAATAAACACTGATTTGGAGTTCTGAAGCATAGGAATTAAACCACGAGGGCGTTAGCCCGAGTTGTTTAACAGCCATGCATCAGAACATCAAAGAGTTGTTTATTGGCTAATTAAAAACAGTAATGCGATAACATGAGTTGACATATATTTTTGCAGCTGTAATTGGAACTACTTTTTACTTTGCTCTGCTCAGAATTGGAACTTCTTTTTGCATTGTTTATTGGGTAGTTTAAAAACGATAATTTTGTTCTTTGTCTATAGCGGGTATCATGCATATAATGTATCATAGAATTCAATACATGCAACATGCACTTGAAAAATAGTATGTTTTTATACTGACTCTATCATTTCTTAATTGAACAAAGTTCAAAACTGACCCATATTGTTAACATACCAACAGCCTTGTTTGAGAAATAGTTACAAAAGGGAAATCATTAAATTTGTGAAGTCCATTTAAATTATAGGGTGACACAACACTAAACCATAAACTCTTCAATGTTAAACCAGAGTAGTTATTCACATTCATTGCTTTTCGATACTGAACACCCAATTTCAAATTTCTAGCATCAATTAAGAAATAGTTTTTGCTTTAGAGTTGTTAATCTGATAATAAGCAACAATTTTGAGTTCTGATGAGTAGGAATAAAACTACAACGGCGTTACTGCATCAGAACGACAAATCGTTGCTTATTAGCCGATAAACAATGATAATGCACAATGATTTATATTCTAATATGACCAGACAGCATACTCTGCAAATAAAATGCAACTATATTTTACATCCTCAAAACCAAACTTAGTGAACCAAAATGTGAATTTAAGTAATCTAAGTAAAAAAGGGCCATTATTCAACTAAATTCCATGACAGAGTAATGGATCTTATCCTACAAACTCATCCCATCATACTTAGTTTAAGTATACCAAATCTGAAGGCTACGGGTTCAATTGTTTTCCAGAACAGTGGACACAAATTTTACAAAAACATCTATATCGAACAAAAGCTATAATGCAATCAAACAAAAGAGCCATAATTCAATCAAGAGTTAAGGTTCTTGTCCTACAGGATCATTCCATTATTAACAAGAGAAAAATGCGGATACCGCATTAAAGGCGGATTTTTATTTTGCCGATGGGGGTACATGTACAAGTCAATGTTGGTGAAGAAGTATGGAAGTTTCATGTGGATGATCTAAAATGTATACAGTTTGGCAAAAATGTGGTCTCAAAATAAAATTGGAAAAAAGTGTGGACTAGATTGTTTCAATGCAATGTTGCATATTTGCATTTAAGAAAGTGTCTGTCAAAGGAACTTTTCTATCTTTTAACATGCTATCTTTTTTTTTTAATAATGAACAAATGCAAGATGGATGAAAATGTTCCTTGTATTGATCAAGAACTTAAGCAAATATCACAGAAACACAAAACTTTAACGCAAATTGTATTTCAAGCTCTAGTGGCCATTTTGTGCAGTAAGGCGGAACCATTTAAATAAGTTTGGTAGAGGACCACTAAACGAACATTGGTGTGAGCTTATTTGAAAATCTAGCCATAGGTCTAGAAGAAATCGGCATTAAGACATATTTCTATTTTTAGCTCTGGTGGCCATCTTGTGCAGTGAAGTGGAACCATTTTCACAGGTTTGGTAGAGGCCCATCCAAGGAACACTTGTGTAAAGTTTCATGAAGGTTGACCAAGTACTTCTGAAAATATGACAGGAATATGACAGGAATATGAAACTTTAACGCAAATTGTTAACAACATTGAAACGTTCGCCCGCCCACCTGCCCAACCAACTGGTTTTCGCTAATCTATAAGCCAAGATGTTTCGTCGAAAAATCCGGCTACAAATGAGTATACCAAATTTGCAAACTGTTGATCGAAGTGACGTTAATAGCTTGTATTTGTTACCATATAAAATTGGTAATAACAAAATCAAAATGGACACATTGCCATAACAGTATACAAAATTAATCATTGACTAAGACTTATAGCATTACACAAACATGTGAACAATTTTGTCAGGAATACCTGTGATCAAGTTTTTCATCTTTGTGTACTGTGGATTTCTGTGGAGAATCTTTCACCGTTGTGGAATGTGGCCATTTGTTCATATCGCCACTTCCATACGTGGTATGTTTTGTAAACACCTGACCATGAAGGTGAATACATTTTCCACAATAAAACCTTCGACATTGTTCGCAATAGAAGTCAGCACTTTTCACAATTTTCCATTCTGCACAGGCAGTACAACTATAGTCCACAAATTCGTCTGATCCCTTGTCAATAAAAGACTGAGAAAATAAGGCCATTTTTTTTAAATTGGTTGTTATCAATAAACTACACTTTCAAATTCTATTTAGAGCTAAATACTGAATGTGTCAATTAAGAAATATATCCCACAAAACACATAAATGTACACATAAATGTACAACAATTTGAAAGATTTTAAACTTTAAAGAAACAAAACTTAAAACAGCTTGCAAAGCTATGATCACTGAATATAAAAGCCGCACAGTGTTATGTTACCAGTAAACAATGTAACCATGTAACTATCACCTGATTATGACACTAGTAAGGCTAAAGATTTGTTTCTCAGGCAGCATTGCAACGTATTTTTATTCAATACCAAAATCATTTTTATTAACTATTTGTTGACGATCATGCCCAGGTTTTAAATTGAGCCGTCCAGAAATATGTTAATAAAAATAAAACTTTGCAGAAAGTGTTTCTAATGGGCAAGTTACCGAACAAAATACAGAAACTATGCGCTGAAATCTATGAATTATTAACATTTTGGTAACTTGCAATGGTCTACTTTCTGTAAATTTCTTCCTGCCAGTTTAAATTATATAAATCGGATATACACAATTTGTGAAATACTTTGTAAATTTTGCAAAAAAGTCATATTCTATTGGAAACCTTTATAAATATTGTCTATTTGTTGATTTAACCTTTTGTTTCGTAGATGCTTTTGATTGTGAAATAGCATTCCATATATTTTTTTAAGAAAATCTGTGCCTATATAAGTATTATGGAAACAAACAAAAATGCCAGCTGCATTGACAAGTGTTGATTTTCTTTTCCAAAAATTATTGGTGATTTATTTCAAAAATAATAAATATTTTTTACAGTTATAAAAAAATGAATTACGAAAAGTTAAATTCCATAAATAGAAGTACTTAAATGCTGATGGTGTATCAATTTGAAGGCTCATACGTTAATTATGAACATTCAAATTGATTGTCTTTTTACGTCAGTTTGCATAAATGACAGTTTATGATTAATAAATTTATATTTAGAATTTTATAAACAGGGATGCTTATGTTGTTATTAAAACTTCAACACCGTATAAAAGGGCCTGAGGTTTAGAAAATGTCTACTCTTCAGTTAAACACTGGTCTGTCAGGAGCAGAAGGATGAAAACACATTTACTATTTTCTCTGGTTTTAATGATTCTTTTTCTTTGAAATTTAGCACACAAGTAAATTAACAGATAAGCTTTGGCATATTAAAAATGATTGCTGTAAAACACCATTTACCCTTGTTTTCAAAATAAAATATGTTAATTCTAAACATATATAAAATATATGTTTAAATTAAACATAACCAACAAAGCTGGCTTTTTACACCCAATGTTACGGCTTCTTCCTGAAATTACATCAGGATGAACTGAAAATTGAACTATATGATGCTATGTCTTTAAAGCTTTTTATAATAAGACGACATGTAGTTCATACGTTCTTTTGTTTCTTTTCATCGAGCCTCAGAAAGTTGCAATTCTGCTTCATCTAGCATCTAGCCATTGAGTAATTAAATGGTAATTAAATTGAATAGTATTCTCTATTATTGCTGTTTAATTTGAATTGCTATGAGGTTAATTTTTATTTACACTTACATGTTTTGTGATTAATTCTGGGCCAAGTGGGAGATTCGTGCGCACGTAAACTGGTTTAAATCCCAAATGCTTTGCCTTGACCGTTCCAAGGCGGTGACCCCAGTTTTATTCATGTGTGTTTTGTGTTTGTTACGTGTTTTTGCTATGTGCTGCATAATTTTTTGGCAATTGGTCACTTGCCATAAATAAAGGGCCTCGGCTGCTAATAAGAGTTCTCTCCTGCAGAAAATTCAAATTTCCCTGGAAAAGATAATCCCACCCATAAAAAGGTCACGAACTTTACACACCCAGTAGAAAGCTGCTGACTCACAGCAGTGTTTACAGGTATCCGGACAAAAGGTAGATTTAACATGGTAGATTTAACAGGGTGGACAAAAGCCCCTTGGTAAATATGACAGAGTGGACAAAAATCCCGTAAGGAATTTAATGTTAATTGTCATGTTTTGCAAGGTTTTTCGGCTGTTTGTCACCAGTTAATTGCAATTAACATTTTGTTCAATTTGATAGAATGGAATTTCGTATTGAAATGCATACACACTACACAATATCCGAAAGGGGCTTTTGTCCACTAATTCATGATCATCAAAGGGTTTTTGTCCACTCTGTTAAATCTACCAGGGGGGCTCATGTCCATGTGTGCATTTTTACACTAAGGGGCTTTTGAGCAAGGTGCTTTTGTACTACACCCCAGTTTACATCCTGGTCTCATCTGATAGATGGCAGGAGAAGACAGTTGCATAGCTGTCACTGCTCTCTTGTTCAAACATGTGCCTGTTTACAAACTGACTTCTCTAATCACCAATAACTGTCCGGTAAGCTCAGCCCACTCTCCGAATGTAGCTTCATTGCTTTAACACCGCAAAATCAGAGAAGTGGACTTTTGTGTTTAAAAGTATCTTTAATCTGTACTTACCAACTTGTTTTAATAAGCCATTACATAGTGCCAATAAAAAACAGTAGGATAAAAAAAAACTTCAATAAAAAAAAAAAGTGCCCTCCCTCCTGATTTTTGGGAAAAAGTGTCTGAGAAACAACTCATTAATTTTTTTAGCCTAAACAGTTAAACTATGTACAATAGGTAATCACGTGAGTATTGGGGCAGTGTTAGGTTACTTAAAACTGAATTGTCACAAAGAACATTTGTACATGACAGGCTGTATTAAATATGAGACTCCTTTAAACCAGACCGACATACACAACTAATGTGGCTCGTTAAAAATGTACTTATTGTAGGAAAAATATTTGTAGGAAAAATATTTGAATTCTTAAGTTAAACTATAATTTGTTTTTGAAAAACCTGTGTCTCCCCCCATGCACCGGCCAAAATCAGGCTAAAATCAATCTAATAAGACATGCCAAAGATATGCAAGGTACTGATCAATCCTGTGAAATTGTGTCGAATTCCAGCCAGTGGTTAAAGAAAAAACAAGAGGGCCCTAGGAAGCTCACCTCAGACCTTGTAACCCAATTGGAATTTGCATCCCCGAGGTGAGGCTTATTTTTATCCCAGGGGCATAATATAATAAAGATTTTTAAAGTAACTTTGTTATTTAAGTCTATATAAAGCATGTGACCCCTCGGGTGCCACCAGATTTGACCCCAGGGGCATAATTTGAACAATCTTTAGAGGACCACTTTGCAATATTACGTACCAAATATAGGAAAGCTGTGGGCTTTGCCATTAAAGAGGAGAAGATTTTGAAAGTCATTTTGCTATTTAAGTCTATATAAACCATGTGACCCCCCGGCGCGTGACCAGATTTGACCCCAGGGGACATAATTTAAACAATACGGAGGACCACTATATGGATGTTACATACCAAATATGAGACCTCTAGGCCCTGCAGTTTCAGAGGAGAAGAATTTTTAAGTCATTTTGCTATTTAAGTCTATATACACCATGTGACCCCTGGGGTGTGGTCAGTTTTCACCCATGCGGCATAATTTGAACAATCTTTGTAGAGGACCACTTGAGGATGTTACATACCAAATAGGAATATGCTTTACACGAAAATCATGAATTTGTCTGCATGTGAATTGATTTTATTGCCGGCTGACAGACTAGCTGGGGCCAAACAAAGGCTTTTAATTGACATGTGTAATTAGTACATGATCAACAACTGCCAGTACATCTCTAATTACATCTTTTGGTGACCATGATTACGTAATCTGGGCTTAATGACAGACTTGCAAGTTTACAGAGTAGTGATGTCAAACTGTGAATGTATATTTTTTTCAAAATTTGAAATCCACCAAATCAAGTACCAACAAAATTATTGCTTTTAAAGAAACCACGAAATTACATACCGACGAATTTATATATGTTTACAGTAAGCCATTTGCCCCTTGGGTCGTGACCAATTTTGACCCCAGGGGCATAATCTCAACAATCTTTGTACAGGACTACTATATGATGTTACATACCAAGTAAGAAACCTCTGGGCCTTGCGGTTTCTGAGGAGAAGATTATTGAAGTCACTTCGCTATTTCGGCCTATATAACTCATGTGACCCCAGGCGTGGCCAGTTTTGACCCCAAGGTCATCATTTGAACACTCTTTGCAGAGGACCAACATAGGATGTTACGTACCAAATATGAAAGCTCTGGGCCTTGTAGTTTCAGAGGAGAAGATTTTTAAAGTCATTTTGCTATATGTTCTATATAAACCATCTGACCCCCGGGATGTGGCCAGTTTTGACCCCAGGGGCATAATTTGAACAATCTTTGTAGAGGACTACTATAGGATTATTACACACCAAATATGAAACCTCTGGGCCTTGTGGTTTCAGAGGAGAAGATTTTTAAAGTCATTGTGCTATACATTTTATATAAACCATGTGACCCCCGGGGCGTGGCCCATTTTGACCCCAGGGGCATAATTTGAACAAACTTTGTAAAGGACCACTAAAGGATGTTACATACCAGATATGAAACCTCTGAGCCATGCGGTTTCAGGGGAGATGATTTTCAAAGTCATTTTGCTATTTATTCTATATAAACCATATGAACCCCAGGACGTGGCCAGTTTTGACCCCAGTGGCATAATTTGAACATTATTTGTAGAGGACCACTTTTGGATGTTATATACCAAATATGAAACCTCTGGGCCTTGTGGATTCAGTGGAGGAGATTTTAAGTCATTTTGAAATATATTCTAAATAAACCATGTGACCTTCAGGGCATGGCCCGTTTTGACTCCAGGGGCATAGTTTGAACACTATTTGTAGAGGACCACTATAGGATGTTACATACCAAATATGAAACCTCTGGGCCCTGCTGTTTTAGAGAAGATTTTTAAAGTTTACACTTTTTAAATCTATTTTTAGCTCTGGTGACCTACATATGCAACGGACCATAACAATTTGAACAACTTTGAAAGAGGATCACCTAATGATCATTCCTGTGAAGTTTGGTGAAAATCTGCTAAGTGGTTTAGGAGGAGATGTTGTTTGAATGAGAAGTTGACAACACACTCATACACGCACGCACGCACAACGGACAACAGGCAATCACAAAAGCTCACCATTAGCACTTTCTGCTCAGGTGAGCCAATAAGAGCTGTCTCATGACAGCGCGCTCGACTATTCAACTGCTTTGTAAGAATTATTGGCCTTTATCACTACAAAAGTAGGTGAGCAATATTTGGAATTCTCCTTTCGAATTAGTTTCATAACTGTCTTTGCAAGTAAAAATGGTATTCCATATATACCTGAGGGTGATAAAACTCATTAAACGCGTGGGTGTTTGCTATTTTAAGATGAATTAGATCAATTTTAAGTGTATCTTAATTGTTAAATCATAAAACTTAAAAACATAAACCTAGTAATTGCACTACAAAATTACTGTAATTATAGGTCAGTTATATGACGTGATAGAATTGTCACATTTATTGGAAAATAATTTCCGACGTAGATATTAAATCAACTGACAAAGAACTTTTAACTTAGTTGGAAAAAACAACAGATTGAACAATGCTACAGATAATTTTTCAGGCAAATAGTTTTTCACTTCTAATTTTTTTCCTCAATTCGTTTTTCACTAGCAACATTCAAGACTAATTAGTGTTTATCATTTTTCAAATAGTTTTAAGTAATTTAAAAATCAGTTATGGTTGGCCCATAAGATTTAAACTGGTTGAAAAAGCTGTCAAATTATGTAGTGCCTATAATGCTGTACATTAACGATGCTTATTAAACTGTAGTTAATATTCTCTATTACGAAAGGTGATACTTAAATGCACATTTCATAGCCAACTTTGCAACAAAGATATGAAAAATAAATAAAGCATGTTGCATTTGAATTACATTTACAATCAGCATTAATAGACATGAGGTGTTCTCTTTTATTTCTCAACCATGATATCTTCAAATAACAGTCCCAAGACAAAAAGGTAGATACTAGTTGGTTCCCGATTTACCCTTGCAATCTGAATATCTGGTTGAAGAAAGCAGAAGTAGGGAACCAGACACGTCAAAACGGTCTCCATTGTGATGCAGTGCTATGGTAATTATTATCCCAAACAAAATGTCCATGGCAACAAAAATGATAAATAGTAGAGTTACAATTCGTTTTTTGATTTATTAAAACGTTTTTAACAATGACTTTTAAAAGTTTAATAGTTTTTCAAGAAAATCAATTTGTTTTTACGAAAAAACGATGCTTATCTATAGCACTGGATTGAATGTGTGAGACATTGGATCTATGATATCAGATGTTTTGATAAAATTTTAGAAATGCAATTATTTATAAATATTTGCCATAATTTTCTCTTAATAAAAAGAAAATGGAGCATAAAGGCTACTGTGTTTTAGTGTACATGTGTGTCCTTGATTTAATACGTCGTATTTCGAGCTATGTCATGGAAATTGGAATGTTCTTGTATATGTCGTACTTGGAGCAAGGAAAATCACATAACGCTATTAATTGGACAGCATATCTTAAAAGTATACGTGTGTGCGCTACAAAATCGGATGTAAGTAATGCATGTTGGATTAAATCTATATTAAATCAGGTAAAATTTATCTAAATGTTTTAGTAGCTCTAGGCTCAAGCAAGTATTTACGTTAAAATATAAACCGATAGGAGACAATAAAAGCTAGATGAATCTACCAGTTCATGCTCTTTATTGATTGATTTAGTAGCAAAAGTACATCCAGGCAAATAGTTGATCGACACGGTTGAATGCACTAGTTTTGGCTGGCATGTGTTAGTGGGGTACTGGTGTTGAGCTCATAAACCATTGACAATGATTTGCTAGTGCATTGACATATCTGTGCCACGTATATCAAGTAGTCTGTTTAATAATTAAATCAATTTTTTTTACCAACAGCGCATGCATTAACCAAATATATAACGATTTCAAAATGACAAACCAAAATTTATTTATTTGACAAAATCATTTGGTTAATACATAAGCTGATAGCTAAATTTGACACTCGTGAATTCTTATCAGCATTAATTGGTAAATTTATACTCTGTTTACGATTCCAGTATGTAAAATTATGCAAAGATTTTCATCGTAATGGTTTTCTAATCTATTCATTCCAAAGGTCCAATTTCAGGTTATTTTTTCAGAGCTATAATACTGAGAATAGTTGTGGTGAAAGGAAAAGTATAAGTCGAAATGGTGCAAAAAGAGTGGCGGTATGATAATTTGCATTCTTTTTGATTTAGCACAAGATAAACTATTAGAATCACTATGGTTTTTGTCATATTTTGTATTTTGACCTTAAATAAAACTGGCTGTTTTTCGGTGAACAAAAAAAACGCTTCAGTAAAATCTTATTTAAGTCTGATTAAGTGTGGTGATGGGTCAAAACCCTGTTACTTGTAAAATAAGAACATTTCGGGGTAAAGTGTTAAGATTAGCAGATTTCTTATCCTTTGTATTAGATAGCTCCTCATTAGCAATTAAGGAGTCAGCAGTGACAACAGCAACAATAGGAACAACACCCACCTGGTAGGTCATGGACATGCTGTTGGAACTGTCGGATCTGGATTTTTTGGGTGCATCAGCATGTTCTGTTGCTGAAAATAAATAAAATATAAATTCAGATCAGTTTAACACCTGAGTTCTTATCAAATCAGTGTATGTGCAACTAAACCACAACCGAATAGCTCAAATTGTCAAAGAACTTTCACCAGTTTGCTCGTAAGGCCTTCATTCCTTTTTAGTTTAAATTTTTAGATTTTTCTTCATAATTTTTATTTAATAATATCTGATGTTATTCTTTTTAAATGGAGATACATATTTGTACACACAGCCTTTTTAAACAATACGTACTATCACTTGTTATTCACAAATTAAATCCTGTTAAACCAGATATTCTCTGTCACTTTGATACTATCTGCATCAAGTGGAATAGTATGTGCAAGCCGCAGACATAGCTTGAAAATGATGATTTACTAATAAATGCATCTAGTTCTACCACTGATAGCACTCTTGTATGAATAAAGTGTATTCAATCCACACTACACATTCAAGAAGTTGACATAGGGCCAGTGCACATTCATATTACAAACACCACAAACCATTAAATACACCACCAAACAATACATCAAACAGACCGAACAGATACATGTGTTGTCTACAAATGTATAAACACGCATGATATAAAACTGAATGTACAGCAGGGTAAGGCAAACAAACACAAGCCGTACCAATCCGATCAAGCAGCAGCTACAGGCCTTGTCCGGCAGAAATGATTCTGAGCTGGGGAAATAATGTCACAGCGGATGTTCCACTTGAGACAGTTTATTTGGCAGGAAATCACAGTTACTCAGCTGCTTAAGACCAGGAGACGTTCTGAAATTTAAGAAAAAAAATGTATTTTTTTATGTATTGACAAGCAGAACTTGCACAAGGCTGACCAAGCCGACATGGACAGATTAAGCATGAGTTTTGGGCATCTCTCTGGAAAAGAAAGGTCTTATTATCAACTAGTAAAGCACTGGGTCCAATTTGCCACTGAACGACATCCAAGCGCAAGTAACCCTTTGGCAAGTAACCCAATTTAAATACAAGTAAATTAATCTTTTAGCCCGGAATTGGGATTATGTCAGCATCAATACTAATTTTAATGACCAAATATTCAGAAGAAAAAAAGCAACTGTATTGTGGACAACAAATTTAGCAGGCTTATATACAGCGACACTTTTTCATGGCAAAATCCGTGTCGCGTGCACAGATTGTCGTTTCTCGTTTGTACATCCTATAAAAGCGGTCTTCAAAAAATCCTTCGGCCTCGGTTGACATCACTCTCCTCGGGGTGCAATATTTACTTTATCCCTAAACTGCCTATGATATTTATATAATATATTGAGGATATTTTGATCGCGAACACACAAAAATAAAGAGCTGCATAATCATATATGAATTGTTATTATTTTTATTATTTTATGACATTCCCTAATGGAATTTGCTTTATCATTCAATTATGAATTATATATAGGTAGTAAATAAAATTGCAACAGTATTAACTGCTCAAATAAAAACAATAAAATATCTCTCATATTCAGGGTAGTGTTTGTTTCGTAATAAACTATTCGGGTGACACACATTTGGTCAATGTATAAATATGGATGTTTGTTTGGGAAATCTGATTTATTAAAAGTTTCAGCAAATCAAACCCTTGAAACAACTGTATAAACTGCAAACCCATATGCTTGATAATTATTGCCTAAATGCATTGTATATGGACACTGTTAGACTACAGCCCGAATGCAGTTGATCAGCAGATCACAAAATGTACGTACTGGCGCAGTGCCTGAATCCGCCTCTGTCCTAAATTCGCCACCCCATCCACATCAGTGTTTGTATCACAACGATTACTTTTTTGTTGATTGGTATGGATCAATCAGACGTTTTCCTGAACACTGCTGACGAATTTTCTTCTCGAAATGTTGAGTAATTCAATATTTAATCCAATTGTTTTGTCATTGACCCCTAAATGTAAATGAATTGCACGGGGGGAATCCATCTCATCCTGCGCACGCGCAATTTTGAAGCACCGCGTGGTATCCACATTAAAATTTAATTATAGTGTATTAATAGTATATCCATGTTAGTATGCGGAAAAATTGCATGCACAGCACATTTAATAGAAGTCACTAAGGTAATTTCACGCCGCTTAAAAACGCATTACTTACCCCCCCCCCCCCTTCACCCGCAGGGCCTCAGTTTCAGAGCCATATGCAACTGATTTATTATATTATATTATTAGAAATATAAAGAAGATTCTTTTTTTTAATTGAATAATGTATTAACAACAAACACCGAACTGCTTAAATAATAAAGCTTGACTTAAAACAATAGTGAAATGTTGAACAGTTCTGTATCTACGATTTTTCACCAATCGTCTTCGGATCACCATGTTTTTTAAAAACACTTGAAAATGATATCCGAAAAAGAAAGTGTTTTTTTATTTTAAACTCAATAGAAATTGCTTGCAAACGGATTACATAGAAAAATATCAATTTCAAGCAATTTTAAAGAGGGGTGGCGGATTTAGGCACGCCCACGCTAATTGTTTTTACAATGTTCGACTCTTCAATCCGGCTAATTATTTTGTCTCTGCCAAGTTCTCGAAATGTAACCAAAACACGCCAGCAAATGCACATTAAACCTAACTTGATTTATGTTAATGTTTGTTTTGATTGGTTAACTACTTTTGAAAATATCGTAAAAATACTCCCCCCCCCCCCCCGAAATGTGGCGGATTTAGGCACTGCGCCAGTATAATAATTGTAGTAGTGCAATGTTTGTTCTTCCACACTCTTTAACCAACATTTTCCTCACCATAAACTGCTGACCTTAACATTTGGAGCACAATTTTCCGACGTAAAAATCAGGAAAAAAGTGTTAATTATATGCACGATATACAGCACTTCCTAAATATTAACGAATCTACATTATAGACATATAACTGCAAAGCACACGACGTGTGTCCGAAAAAAAAACCCGCGTAAAACACGAACGAAATAAAACATACCGGTATTCACTAAACCGTTTTAACAATCTCGGCATTAAACTATATACTGTTACTTTAAATAATACGCACACACGCACGAAATATCGTTGCATTTGAACAACAGTAAATAGCGTAATGTTATCAACAAACGTACATGCTATAACCGAAGCGAGGCAAGTCGCATAAATATAGACTTCGAAATAATGTCAACGTCCAATAACAAGAAAAGTGCGCACCATGACAGTCTATTTAACTACAATCAGGCGACACAGCGATGTAACACAATCAGGCGAAACAACGGCGTAACAAAACCCGGAGTCACAACGACGGACCACAACCAGGCGACACTACGACGTAACACAACCAGGCGACAGAAACACGTAGCACAACCAAGCAACCCAACGACGTAAAACAACCAAGCAAAACAACGACGGAAAACAATCAAGCAACACAACTACGGAAACCAACCTGGTGACCCAACGCCGTTACACAACCAGGTGATACAACGACGGAACATAACATACAACGACGAAACACAACCACGTGACACATTGGCGGTACCCAACCTGGTGACAAAACGACGAAACACAACCACGTGACACAATGACGGAACCCAACCTGGTGACAAAAATAACAGAGCACAACCAGGCGTCAAAATGACGTAACACAACCAGGTGACACAATGACGGAACACAACCAGGCGACACAACGACGTAACACAACCAGGTGAAACAACGACATATCACAACCAGGCGACACAACGACGTGACACAACCAGGCAACTCAACGACGTAAGACAATCGGGGGACACAACGACGTAACAGAACCTGGTGACACAACGATGTGACACAAACAGGCGACACAACGACAGATCACAACCAGGCGACACAACGACGTGACACAACCAGGCGACATAACGACGAGAGACAAACAGGCGACACAACGACGTAACAGAACCTGGTGACACAACGACGTGACACAACCAGGCGACATAACGACAGATCACATCCAGGCGATACAACGACAGATCCCGTCCAGGCGATACAACGACGTGACACAACCAGGCGACACAACGACATATCAAATCTAGGCGACACAACGACGTGACACAACCAGGCGACTCAACGACAGATCACATCCTGGCGACACAACGACGCTGCACATCTAGGCGACACAACGATGTGACAAAACCAGGCGACAAAACGACGTAACACATCCAGGCGACACATCGACGTAACACAACCAGGCGACAAAACTACTGAACACAACCAGGCGACACAACGACGTAACACAACCAGGCCACACACTGTGGTAACGCAAGAAGGCGAAAAACAAAGCAACACATCCAAGCGACGCTATGACGTAATACAACCAAGATATGAATCAACGTTATCATGAATCAAGATCGTAGTAATTATCGCGAATAAATATCATACACAAAATATTTTTTAAGAAATAATTTTCGATTTATCGTTGTTCATTGGTCCATAAACAACGATTTTAAGTTCTGATGCGTAGGAATGAAACCACGATGGTATAAGTCCGAGTAGTATAATAGCCACGCATCAGAACGACAAAGAGTTGTTTAATGGCCGATTAACAACGATACTTTTGTTTTTGTCTATAGAAAAATAAGTGTCACGTAAGAAATGGCCTACATCTTATTATACATTTTACAACCCTGTGTTCTCAGGTTCGAGCCCCCGTTACACCCTAACCTACTAACTCGGCTTTCGCATGAGACGTTAAACCGTGGTGCAGTGTACTATGTGCTTCACACCGGGCACTAAAAGACCCAGCGTCGCCTCTGGAACGGGGCGTTTCCTGTATCTTGCACAATCCCCCGTAACCCACTTCAAGTCTTCTGGGGGCGATGGCCATATGGCAGAGAATCACGGTGCACTCCATAAAATGTACACACACATGTTTAAGATTCAAGTTCTGAGACTGGGAGGTCAAACGCTACCCTGATCGACAGGTCTTTACAAAATGAGGAGCAGATCCTCTTGTTCTCTTTCACAACGCAGGTAAGGGATCATGGGAAGGATCGTGCACGTGTTCTTTGTGCACGTGTACTGGACTATACGAGGGAGGGCGGCAAGTTTCAGGGAGACCTGACTTCCGGTTTGCAGTTATCTGGTACGCAAAGTATCCAGTCAAAACCTGGCACGTGAGAATGAGAAAAATGCAAGCAGACGACGTGTCCAGAACGAGGACGGAATGACATATATACCACTGGTTGGATTTTTGGTATTATTTGCCAGAAATGTTCCTTGGTTGATCCGCTTCCAAATTCCTTCAAAGCATTTTGATTCGCCACATTGGGCGGCGCAAATTTTCTTATATGGCTATATTGAAAACTTTGAAAATCTTCTTGTCCGAAACCAATTTATAATATACTCAGGTGAGCGATAAAGAGCAATAATGGTCATCATGTTTTATGTAACTTTTTGTTTATTGTGAGTGTGTTGTCTGTAATATCTTATGTTCTTATGCCGCCTTATTGTATTCCTTGATTATGCAGAACGAAAATATGTGTGGTTGTAAGTGTTCATATTTGAAATTATGTGTAAATAAGGCTGAATAAGCATACCGTTTCCAACATAAGGGGACCAATAAACTTTAATGAACACAATTGGTAATTTTTCATTAAATTAAGGGCAATAACTCTGGAGAAGAGAAAATTGACTGATCCAAATGAAACTCGACGTGAGTATGTTGGTAAATATTTTATATTTATTTTAAGTTCCATGGGATTCTACCAGCCACTTACTGTGAAATGGCGGCGGACAGAATTTAATTGTAATGGACGGACGAAAGGACGGACTGACGAGTAACGACTAGGAGTATGGATATTACACTAAGTACTTATCACGAATAAAAACAATTTGTGGCATATAGAAAATACATTTTTTTTAAATTCATTATTCAGTTTTGGAAATGGTATTGTTAGGAAAAAAACGAAATCGAAAACTAAGCATTGTCCATGATATCCTCAAGCCTTTTCATTTACACAAGTTTAAAGCGAAAGGTTATGTCTCATAAGAATGTATGTATTAAACATGTTCACGAGTAGAGTGCTGGGATAGATGGGTGAATTGCTAACCAGGGTCCGATTTTTCAAAAATTCGTAAGCATGTTATAACAGGCTTAACTTTGTTTCTTTATTTTCATATTCAAATAAAGTGTACGTAATAATGCGGTCAAGACGTGTTACATTTTGAATGAAAAGTTTATGTCAGATAATCACAACAAATAATATAGTGAGTTGTAAAATAATGTTATAATTGTTATTTTTTTCGATGAAATAAGAGACTTAAGCAAGTTTTCCGTATGCCAAATCGAGAAATTGGAGACAGTTACCTAGCAACAGAAGCAGGCCATGAGTTCTTCGTCGCAACAAATGGTAAGAGTTGCAGTGAAAAACAACTGCTAGTAAGTGACGGTTCGTGCCATTGTTTTCGTCGGAAGCCTGGTACATCTGTACCAGTATATACGGAGGAGGAAGGGACAGAAGTCAGTAACCACATGCTTCCGGTTTGTAGACTTCTGGTATACGATTCAGCTTGACCTTATCAGTATTTAAAGGCCGACAAGATGTTTCCAATTTAAACATATTATTCGAAAGACCAAATAACATACCGTCGTCGAACATGGGACATATGACACAGGGCAGACGTGGAACGAGAATTCGTGCAGACGACATTTCCGCATACGTTCAGAACAAGACAGGAATCTCAGGTGTCTATGAAACGAAAATTGGAGGGGTCGGGTGTCGTGAAGTACAATAACAAATAGCGATAGTAAAATTACAAACAATATTGATACAAGGTAATATTCAACCATGTCGATTTGGAACTAAAATGCTAGGCACAGTACTTTATTCGTTGAATATTAGTAAGCTATACTCGTATCGTTGTGCCAAAAGTGTGTAGGTTTACCTGCCAAACATGTTAAGTTAATGTATATAAAATAGATATTGCGGTAATACAACAAACAATCAAGAGCCCTCTGTGGACAACGCGCTCTTCTATTCAAAGTATTTTAGTTGGTAAATATTTTGGTAAATTAAAGGGGCATACATTTGATGAAATACATAGCTGAGTTATGGAAATAATTCCATACATTTATTCCAAGTTTTAAGTGAATACTATATACAGTTTAGAAATTATAAGACTTTGGAACAAAAACTTGTAACCCCACAACTTACATGTGATCAGGGGGCATAACTCTGTCAAAACAGACTTATGTGAATTGTGGCATCTGATGCTGTAGTTGATGACAAAGGTATATTCCAAGTTTTAATTGAATAGCCTATCAAGTTTTGAAGTTATACAACTTTTGAATATCAACATTAACGAGAAACTATATGTGAAAAAAGGGGGATACATCTGTCAAAAAAACAAAACAGAGTTATGGGGAATGTTGCACTTGATGTTGGAATTGATGACAACGACATATTCCAAGTTTCAAGTGAATAACTTTTGTAGTTTTGTGGTACATTATGTGCAGACATGAATAATGATCTTACACTTAGTAATTGTCACGAACAAATATCATCAAGCAATTGTTGTGAACAAGAGCTGTCAGAGGACAGCACGCTCTACTATTGGAAGTATTTCAGTTAGTACATATATCGAAAAGTGGAAGGGGCATACATTTGTTGAAATACAAAACTTTTAAGTGAAAACCTTATATAGTTTATAAATTTTAAGAATTTGGAACAAAAACTTTAACCACAAAACATATGTAAACAGTGGGCATACACTGTAAAAATACAAACCAGTTATGGAGATTGTTGAACATGATGCTGGAGTTGATGGCAAAGGTATAATTCGAGTTTTAAGTGAATAACAAATTTATATTTCAAGGTATAAGACTTCTGAATATAAACTTTAACCAGAAAACGTAAATAAAAAAGGAGCATTTTTAAGTTCAAAAAGTGGCATAATTCTGATAAATTGCAGGTCAGAGTTATGGGCCCTGGTCAGTGATCTCACATAATGATCCTTCATAATGTGAAGTTTCAATTGAATATCTGATGTAGATATAGAGATATGGAGTTGTTGCACGCATTCCTTAACCAGAGCATTACGCCGACGCCCTCGAACGGGTGAATAGTATAGCTCGAATTTTTCTGTGAATAGTCGAGATAATAACATGAACAATATTATCTACGCTTTCTATTTGTTCAAATGTTCAAGCACTGCGATAAAATGCACTTGAACGCATTACAAAAATAATCAGTAACAAACCTTCTGATTCCGACGTTTACAATTATAGTAATTGCTCTTTCTCTTCCGAAATCAGGCCATTTGTGTGTGTTTCGAGCACCCTTTTCACCTAGCAAAAACCCACCGACCTTAAAGTTTTTATTGAAGATTACGTGAAATTCGTATTTCCGTATATAATGTGTCTTTAAAAAGTAAAAACAAACTTAAACCCGACCCTACCTAACTTTTGTGAAACCGTTGCCCGAAAAACACAATGTTTTTTGGCCTCACTATAAAACTCTATTTTTGACATTCATGCTTGATTGTAGGTATGTTGTAATCAAATTAAGATTTCTAGAAATAATCATGAACCTGACATATAAGAACTTATTCACCAACCTGTTCTTAGACTTAAGAATAACGAATAGACTCAGACTCAATAAAAATACTACGCAAATATGCTTGGTACCAATGTCGCAATTGTCATTAAAGAGTATATGTTCGATTTTACAACATATATATTTGCATAAATTAAACAACTAATAATTAATTTCCATATACTTCGATTTAAAATGAAAGAAACGTTAATATGAACTATTGTTGAAAAACGCACAGTTAACTACTATTTAATTAGAAACTAGTTTTAGGCTGTACAGCCAGAAACTCCAATACATGTATACACGTTTACTCTACAGTTATTTTAGGTAACACAACACTAATAAACGATGCAAAAGTCAAAAATCGTATTTGTTGACTCATTCGATATTGTATTCGTCACGTTTATGTTTATATGTCTGCTTTAAAGTTATTTTGTCACTTTCATTTGTTTACTAGTATTCTTAAATAATTGATATGAATGATCATAAATACACACTTTTCCAAATCGTTCTAAATAAAGAACTCTGTAATTTGAGTTGCTGAATACCTAGACAGATTCAAGTAAACAGTTTTCTTTGAACAGAACAGTTTCAAGAATATTCTTTATTATTACGTCTTAAGTCTAAGAATAGATTGGCGAATATGGGCCCTGGATGCCAACATATATGTTGACAAAACTACGACTGTTTTTGTTATAACAGTAACATTTTTACCAGAAACCAATCCTACATGTGGTTATTTAAAACGGTATCTAGATATTTTTGTCAATGCTGTCCAATCCAATAGTAAAAGCAGTCGGAAGACAGCACGCTCGACTTGTCTTGCACTTGTCAGAGTAACTAGCATTTTTCTAAAACAAACTGTTTGGAAAGTAACGGCCAAACATGTTTCTAGTTTGAATAAAATCCCTCAAGCCAATCAAGAGATACAAGCTTACCGAAAAACTTTAACCTACCCAAAGAAGTTTAATAAGTTACTGGGTTCATTTTAATAATAAATGATTAAAGTTTGAATAAGTAATCTCACAAGCCATTCCTGAGAAACTAGCTTATCGAAAATCGTTAACCTAGGCGGACGACGACGCCGACACCGACGCCGGGGAGAGTAGAATAGATTGCCTTTACATCGAAAATTCGAGCTAAAAATTAAAATTAATTATCAAAAAACATAAATGCGATATTGTATTTTTGTTAAATATGGAATGTCTTAACGATTGTTACACCAAACACATCCGTAGATTTGGTAGAACATACAGCAATCATTATCAAGCATAAAGATCGTACTCGAAGTAATCAACACGAATGCACATCGTACACTAAGTAATTAACGCGAATAAAAATCGTACACTAGTTAATTAACACGAAAAACGATCGTAATCAACACGAATAAAGATAGTTATTTCAGTAATCCTCAAGAATTTAATAGAACACTAAGTAATTATCACTAATAAAAGACCGTTCACCAAGTAATCGTCGCGAACAAAGATCGAACACTAAGTAATAACTAATTAAGGTCGTACACAAAATAATAATCAATAATGAAGATTGTACATAAAGTAATTGCCACTAATAAAGATCGTACATTACGTAATAATAACTAATTAATTTCGTACATTTAGTAACTATCACTAATAAAGATCGTACATTCAGTAATCCTCACATATAAAGATCGTACACTCAGTAATCCTCACGAATAAAGATCGTACACTCAGTAATCCTCACGAATAAAGATTGTACACTAAGTAATCCTCCGGAATAAAGATCGTCCACTAAGTAATCGTCACGAATGTTGACAAATAAAAGTTGGAAAATTTTAATTCCTGATAGGAAAGTAACTCTTTAGTTTTATTTTTAACTTTGTCTATAAATAAAAAAAAACATAACTTTCTACAATCTCTCGTATACAAGACAAGTATAAAGTGTGTGTTTCTCAGAAAGAGACGTGTCGCCATGCTAGCATTTAAAATATGAAAATTCTGTGAGCAAACACCTTTAGTTTCGCTGCCAATGTCGGAGTCTTCATAGGCTACATTTCATGAACAACAAAACAAAAACATGTATACTCGTGGCGATTTCTTTCGGTTCTGTCGTAGGGCGAGAAACTATTTTAGTTTCTGGCAACCAGATCAGAAGATACTTCAATGTAAGTTGAATAAATCAGCAGCAGAATCAAGTACCGGTAAATCGCGGTTGCTTCTTTCGCGGCGGGCAATCCCAGGACAATTTGACTAATTGTATTTTTGGGGATCTAATTCCTCACCCTAGAGCCAAACATTTTTGTCTAAATCCCCACAATAGAGGATTCTTAATTGGTGTATCAAATAGCCCGGAGGCCAATATTACGGGGATCTAAAATCCGAACAAAGTATATTTTCCGGGACTTGCAGGATTATATGAATATCTTCAGGTATTTTGTACATTTCGATTACAAATCTCACATATTTAACCAATCATGCATATGGTCAGAATTTCTTTAGGTAGTACATTCCTAATGAAACTTCGAAGAATGACTTGGTTGATTCATAACTTTAAGGTTTATCGCAATTTGTACCGAAAAATTAGGTACTATACATAATTAACAGGAAAACCAGACACTAATGTTTCTGTTATTTGTAAAAATAATGAGTTTTTGTTACATGCAAGGGTGCTAGGCAGTCACAAGAAGTCAACACCTCTGTGTCACAACGACCACAACTCACGTGCATTTGATCATAATCTAATCACCTTGGAAATACTTAACAAACTGTCATTGTTTCAGTTTGTCAAACTCATATTGTGTGATGCTTCATGGCATGCCACATATCAAATATGAAAGCTCTCAGCCACGCCTTTTCAGAGAAGGTTTTTAAAGTGTTCCTTTTTTAAATCTATATTTAGATATTTCCTGTGAAGTTTGGTAAAAATCTGCCCAGCGGTTTAGGATGAGAGGTCGTTTGAATGAAAATATTGACGCACGACGCACGACGGACAACGGAATAAAGGTGATTATAAAAGCTCACCATGAGCAGGTTGTGCTCAGGTGAGCTAAAACACGCATTTGGACGGGCGGAGCTATGTTATTTTTTTATCAAAACCCGGACGCGGGTAAAAAAAAATCGTGTTTACTTCGCAACAAAAAAAGACAAAATCAATTAAAACCATTCAACTGGTATTATTTGGACTATCGTGAACGTGCTATCGTCGAGAAGCTTGTCGCTCGTGTACCAGCTATTTCAGACGTTTCAATCCAACATTAGGCACGTGACACGCAGCAGACGCGCAGACAACAATTCGTGCAGACGACAGTTCTAGAAACCAGAAGGAATGGTGTAGGCTACCGCGTAGAAGCGGAAGTTAGGGAGTCGGGAGTTCTGTCGCGCACGACAGGAGGCGCTATGCATGATCATATTTTTCATTAATCATATTTTTCACACACCTGTGAAGAAAAGGATCTAATTTGTTACATTTGTAAGTGGAAAGAATGTGATTGGCCAAAATGGTGTATGTTTGAGGATCACAGAAGAATCACAAAAGAATATGATTTCATTGCATATCAAAAATTGGGTGCGATAAAAACTTCACATAACATGTCAAGAATAAGAATGTGCTGTGTAAAGAATAAGATCTCGATAGTCACACTGGGAAGAATCGGATACTATTTTTCACAGATGTGAAAACATGATTTCTGAAAACTATGGTCCTGCAGCGCTATTGGACCTCCAGAGTGCAGGGCCACGGGGTTGACGGCTGACCTTTTACATTGACGAATTAATCACACAAAAATACTTCGTAACATTTTAGATGATATGTGTATATTTCAATGAAACGATTTGACCTTTAAGGGACAAAATAATCTGCATGGAGTATGACACAATGAACAGTAATTCCGGGTACATGTTATAAAGACGCGTCAGATTAAACAGTTTTTCCCACACGACGAAAAATTGCCAATACATTTAAAAGAAACATTTTAACTTTGTACATGACGAATGTCATATTGATAAACGTGCAACATTTATACATTGAGTGTGTAATTTCAAGACCACAGCCATAATTATGTTGATAAAAATCCCCTTATTGTAGGGTGGAAATAGAGTGAATATGTTATTCGAAACAAATTGCATTCATTCGCTATAGAACACCTATTAATAATAATGTTCGATTTAGAGTTGTTTATCGGCTAATAAACCACAATTTTGGGTTTTGATGCATAGGAATTAAACCACGAGGGCGTTAGAACGACACATCGTTGTTTATTAGCAGATATACACAGATAATACCAAGAATATCTTGATTCTAACATGACCTGGTAACATATTCCGCAATTACAATCCGAAATATATTTTACAGTTTCGGAACCATTTTTTCGGTTTGTTTATTTTAACTTAGTTTAACAACGGTAAATATTGTTCTTAGTCTAGTATAGAAAACACAGTTCGTGTCATGTTCGAACATTACTTTTACATAACTTGCTAATGTTTTTATTTCCGCTGTTTAAGTTAAATTAAACAGCAGTTTTAACATGACACGCGCAGTTTTCTATAGACAATGAAGAAAATATTTCGTTGTTAAATAGCAAATAAACAACTCGCAAAAGTCGTAAAATATACTTTGCATTGTAACTGCAGAATATGTTGTCATGTCATGTTAGAATCAAAATAATTTTCGCTTAATCATTGTTTATCTGTAATAAAGAACGATTTTTCGTTCAGGTGCGCGAATATTCGATTAAATGTTCTATTTATCGTTGTTTATCAGCCAATAAACAACAATTTGGAGTTCTGATGCGTAGGAATTTTTAAAAAGGGCGTTGATTAATAGCCACGCATCGATCGACAAAGAGTTGTTTATTGTCCGATAAACAATGATAATGCAAAAATTATTTCGATTCTAACATGAATTGACAAATATAATTGCAATTGTAATGAAAACTATATTTTTCTATCCTCCGTTCAGAATCGGGACTTCTTTTTGCGTTTTTTATTGGGTAGTTTAACAACGATAATGTTGTTCTTTGTTTATAGAATAAAGCGAGTAGAATCAGAACTCGAAACCGTTTTAATTTACAGATAAACAACTCTAAATCACAAATTATTTCTTAATTATACATGAATTCGTGGCGCCAAACAACGTGTGACCAAACTTACCGAGTATTTTCTCCACAGTTTATGCACCTATCAATGTTACAAGATACTAATTCCAATCATTATGTAATTTAATGTAAAAGCGATAACTTTAACCCAAAATAAATGCAATATTTTGCACATAGGGACCCTCATAACTATACCTTTTCTTAAAGAGCATTCTAACCTGAATTGATTTAAGAAATAAAAGGGTATGTCATGTAATATGTAAGAAAGAACTTGACACTAAACAAAGATGACTGTTTTATCACCATCTTTTTACCGGCTACTTTCTAGTTTAATGTAACCCGCCTCAGCGCAAGTGTCATACTGTAGTGTCCAATCTTAAAACATATCAGTGATTTATTAGTGCATACCAATGCTTACCCTACCAAAATCTCCCAAAAATAAATCAAAGCAAGTGTCTAAATCTAAAAACATGTATTCGAGTTAAGCTTGTTGATTTATTTAGAGAGGATAGCCCTACACGACTTATTTATTTAGTATAATGTGACCTCAACATTCCCCCCCCCCCCCCCGGGGGGAGGGGGAGGCGGGCAAACCCAGGGGAATTTGACTCATTGTATTTGGGGGGATATAATTCACCACCCTAGGGTCAAGCATTTTTGTCTAAATCCCGTCAATGGGGGATGCTTAATTGGTGCATCAAATGGCCCGGGGGCCAATATTACCGGGATCTAAAATCTTAACTAAATCTATTTCCCAGGACCCGGAATTATTCGGCGTGTCAATTTTCCCGCCTGTCGGGAATTGCTTTCAGTCTAAAATCCCGTATATGCCCGCCGCTTCCCCCTGGGGAAAAATATTGATAGGTGCATTAAGTTTATACAATTGACTTACCCGTAGAGATATATTTGACAAGTACACCAAATATAAAATAAGAGGGCCAAATGGCCGCTCACCTGAGTTGACTGAACCACAATAGCTCGTAAAAGGTTAATAGTGTATTCAGAGATGTCACCACTGATAGCAATGTTTTAGTGAATCAAAACAATTTGAAGGTAGAAATATTTATGTTAAATTATCTCAAAATCCAGCAAGCAGTTTCAGGCAAGAACATTTTCAAAATGAATGTCAACCAAGGAACATTTGTGCAAATTTATTTTGAAATTCCGGTTTTCAAAGTTTTCTATATAACATGTAAGGACAACTGCCCAACCCCTTGGCGGTCACATATTTTACAAATCAAAATGATTTGAAGAGATTTGGTAGAGGATCACCCAAGGAACATTTCTATAAAATTATTTTGAAATCCATTCAGCGGTTTCGGACAAGAAGTTTTTTTCAAGTTTTCGATTTTGCCATAGAAGGAAAACTGCCACGATCCGTCAGTGGCTATGTTTTTTAACGAATCAAAATGATTTAAAGAAATTTGGTAGAGGGTCACCCAAGGAATATTTATGTGAAGTTATTTTGAAATCTGGTTAGCGGTTTCTGAGAAGTTTTGTAAATAGCTATAAAAGAAAAAAATTCACCAGCCCCTGACGGTCTTTTTTTTAACGAATCCAAATGATTTGAAGAAATTTGGTAGAGGGTCACCAAAGGAACATTTATATGAAATTATTTTGAAATCCGGCCAGCGGTTTCTGAGGAAAAGATTTTCACAATTTTCTACATCGGTATATAAGTAAAACTGCACTACCCCCTAGCGGCCATGTTTTTTTAAGAAATCAAAATAATTTGGAAAAATTTAGAAAAGGGTCACCCAAGGATCATTTCTGTGAAATTATTTTAAAATCCAAGCACTGGTTTTGGACAAGAATATTTTTTTAAGTTTTCCAGTTTTGTAAGCTTTTGGTTGCCATGGCAACCAGAGTTTTCTAGATATTCAAATGAATTGAAGGACTTTGTTAAAGAACCATCCCAGGAACTTTCCTGCTAACTTTGCTTAAAATCCGCCAAGCGGTTTCAGAGAAGAAGTTGTTTAAAGTAAACATATTGGCGACGACGACGACGACGGACAACGATGACGACGGACAGTGACTGACTAGAATAGCTCACCCTTAAGCACTTTGTGCTCGGTGAGCTAACAACAACAACATATTATGGTAAAACACGTGACCATATGTTTTATGGAGAACTTAGTTTTGTAAATACCTCACCGTTGTTTCACAATCATGATTTTGTTGTAGAATGCACATATAATAAATCCTAGCGTTATGTTAACACTATTTTAACATGGAAACAGCACTTGATCCTGTTCACATTTTAAGTTTCATTTAACAAATCGAAGTTGTCGTTTGTGAAGTTTAACATATAATTTGACCCAAAATAAACATGTATCGGTTCGCGATTAAGGTTTTTTGTCAACATGTAAAAAATTTTTTTTAATTTACCGCAATATTTTATAGAGAGGACACAAAATAATGCGTATGCGAAACATCTGCATAGCAATGACAACAATATATTTTCTGTAATTCCGTGCAGTATTAAATGAAGAAGTACAAACATTAAAGGTGCTCACTCGTGCTGGAAAATGTGACACAACCAAACAATGCAACGACGTGACACAACCAATCGACGCAACGACGTGACACACCAATAACCAAACGATACAACGACGTGACACAACCAAACGATGCAACGACGTGACACCACCCAACAATGCAAGCACGACACAACCAAACGATGAAACCACGTGACACAACCAAACGATGAAATGAAGTGACACAATCAAGCAATGCAACGACTTGACACAACCAAAAGATGCAACAATGGCACAACCATGTGACACAACCAAATAATAATAGTTAATTGATTGAAACGTTTTCTTTGATTTCAGGTGAACTAATTATTTATTAAACAATCTTTTCATTGAATAATGGAACAAAGAGTATTTATTCAACCACACGAGCAATAATTTAAGGAACATTTTTATAATGGAGCAATAGAAAGAAAGCGGATAACCTCGCATATTAGCATATAATTATATACTCAACCCCAAAAAAGAAACATGACACTTCATAATTTGATACATTCTTTTAAGTTAAACCGATTTTAAGCAAGTGCAGTAAAGAGTAACTCTGTTAAAATACAAAACAGAGTTATGGGGAATGCTGCATCTGAAACTGGAGTTGGTGACAAAGGTATATTCCAAGTTTCAGGTGAATAACTAACTTACGATTCGTAGATTTGAAGGCATAAGACTTTATCTAAAACATTGACCAAAAGTTAGGCGCGTTAACCAGGGCGAGTAGGAAAGCTCACCAACTCTTCAAATATTCGAGCTAATATCAGTGCTCCGGATAAGCTTTTGGACTTTGTGCAAATGTACGCTTACCTCTGCAAATTTGGGAGTAAATGTACACTCTCTAGAATTTGGGGGGGGGGGGGGGGGGTAAATGTATACTCTATGAAGGATTAGCGGGGTTAAATTTGCATCCAATAATACATTACGATACTACTATTACTACTCTGTTGCTGCTGCTGCTACTACTTATACTACTTATACTACGTATACTACTTATACTACTACCTTCTTATACTACTACTACTGCTACTACTACTACTGCTACTGCTACTGCTACTGCTACTAGTACTAGTACCGCTACTACCAGTACTGCTGCTGCTGCTGCTGCTGCTGCTGCTGCTGCTACTGCTACTGCTACTACTACTACTACAACTACTACTACTACTACTAGTTATAATAATAATAATAATAATAATAACAGCAACACCATTTGAATACCATAATGGTACAATTGAGAATTCAGAACATTTAAAGACTGTTATTGCTGGAAATAACAACTGCACATTGAGGTAGGCATGCCTGTCCATTTTTTATTTTTTTTCTTTCAGAACGAACATCGGAAAACATTGTGCGTAAATGTACACCCAATTCTATTGTTCTGTGCGTATTTTCAAATTTTCTGTGAGTAATTTACGCGTGTACGCGCCTTATCTGGGACTCTGGTCTAAAACAACAATCATATAACTGTTTATAAAAGATGTGGTTTAAAAAAGATACATTCTTAGTAGCGAATATTACAAAAATAAATTATTTTTTAATAAACGCATTTTTCTATGCTGAACTAAAATTGTACCCGTAAAATACATAAAATACAAATAAATTATCATAAGCCAAATTAATTTATATTGATAAAATATTATTTTACTCAATCAATATTTTAATTAATTTTTTATTCGCTGCTAAAACAATACGACTATATAATTTTATACAAATCTGAACTTGAAATGAATGTAAATTGTTTTGACAGCATTAACACTAAATAGTACAATCAGGTCGCGTAGCCTAAGGGAAGCAACTGCTGCTAGGAACTCACCAGGAAGTAACATCGAGTTGTCTTCCGTGCTATTTAGGTAGTGCGTTCGCCAACACAATATTAAAATAAAGAGCCGTATTATAATATTATAATACCTGAATTGTTTTTATTTTTATGATATTTTACTATTTTCCATAATTTGCTTAACTGTTCAATTATGAGTTAGTTACTAGCAGGCATTACTTTTATTGCAGTTAAACAAAGTGCAACGTTTTATCGAAAACGCATCGGGTAATACGATGAAGTCGTAGGAATTAAAGGAACAGTTTCACAGTTTTTGGTTGTGAGAAATAGTTATCAAAAAATGACTTTTGTTTGTCCTATAAAATATGTTTTGTTCATAAATGTTTGGAATGCACATTGTTCGTGCAGAGTTAAACGTTTGACGAATATTTGCTATTTTTCTAGGACAATTTGCTACCTGGTAGATAGACCCTAGTAATTTTTCGCTCAAAAAGGCAGAACAAATATCAAAATAATTATGTTTTGCAACCAAAACAGAATAGCAGACAAACGTTTTGATACGCAGATTCTACACATTTCTGTTTTGAAATTCCCTTTTTGGAGAATTTTATTGTCCAACCTTAAACTACGAAACTGTCCCTTTAAATCGATATATACGAATTAATTAATCGTGACAGTAAACGGCATAACATGAATTATTTAAGGAGTTGTTAATGTCATTTTAAACTATGATGTGACATACATTTGGTGAATGTGTATTTGTTGTTGTTTGTCTGCGAAATCTGACTGATTAAAAACTCCAGCAAATCCAACCCCAAATGAAAACAGTATAAACTGCAATAACCTATGCTTAGGCATTATTGCCTACATGTATTGTATATGGACACTATTAAACAACAGCCCCAATGCAGTTGACTCACATATCATAAGACGTACGTACATGTGTATATTAATTGTAGTAGTACAGTGCTTGTTCTTCCATACTCGTACAGAAAATTTTACTTCACCATAAACTGCTGACATTACAGTTTGGCACACATACGTTTTGCGACGTAAAGTAAAGACAAGAGGGTCACGATGGCCCTAGATCGCTCACGTGAGTTTAAGGCATCCCAGTTTTGACCCCAGGGGCATCATTTGAACAATCTTTGTAGAAGACTGGTATGCAATGTTATATACCAAATATGAAACCACTGGGCCTTACGGTTTCACAGGAGAAGATTCTTGACGTAATTTTGCTAGTGAAGTCCATACAAACAATGTGACCCCCGGGGCTTTTCCAGTTTTGACCCCAGGGTATCATTTGAACAATCTTTGTAGAAGACCCCTATACAATGCTACCAACCAAATAACAAACCTCTGGGCCTCTGCGGTTTCAGAGAAGAAAATTTTCAGAGTCATTTAGCTATTTAAGTCTATATAAACAATGTGACCCCCGGGGCGTGGCCAGTTTTAACCCCAAGGGCATCATTTGAACAATCTTTGTAGAGGACCACTATGCAATGTTACATACCAAATATGAAACCACTGGGCCTTACGGTTTCACAGGAGAAGATTCTTGAAGTAAGTTTGCTAGTGAAGTCTATACAAACAATGTGACCCCCGGGGCGTGGCCAGTTTTTACCCCAAGGGCACCATTTGAACAATCTTTGTAGAGGACCACTATGCAATGTTACATACCAAATATGAGACGATTTTTGCAGTAATTTTGCTATTTAAGTCTCTATAATCCATGTGACCCCGTGGCGTGGATTGTTTTATAACCCCAGGGGTATCATTTGAACATTTTTGGAGAGGACCCCTTTACAATGTTACCATCCAAATACCAAACCTCTCGACCTTGCGGTTTCGGAGGAGAAGACATTTAGCTATTTAAGTCTATAGAAACAATGTGACCCCTGGGGCGTGGCCAGTTTTGACCCCACGGGCATCATTTGAACAATCTTTGTAGAGGACTCCTATATAATGTTAACAACCAAATACCAAACCTCTCGGCCTTGCGGTTTCGGAGACGATTTTCAAAGTGATTTAGTTATTTAAGTCTATATAAACCACGTGGCCACCGGCGTGTTTCCAGTTTAAATCCCAGGGGCATCATTGGAAATTTTTTTGTAGAGGACCACTATGCTATGTTACATACCAAATATGATACCTCTGGGCCTTGCGGTTTCAGATGAGAAGATTTCAAAAGTAATTTTGCTATTTAAGTCAGTATAAACAATGTGACCCCCGGGGCGTGGCCAGTTTTGACCCCACGAGCATCATTTGAACAATCTTTGTAGAGGACCACTAGAGGATGCTACATACCAAGTATGAAACCACTGGGCCTTGCGGTTTCAGATAAGATTTTTGAAGTAATTTTGCTGTTTAGGTCTATATTAAGAATGTGACCCACAGGGCGTGGCCAGTTTTGATCCCAGGGGCATCATTTGAACAATCTTTGTATAAGACCACTATACAATGTTACCAACCAATACCAAACCTCTAGGCTCTGCCGTTTCAGAGGAGAAGATTTTAAAAGTCATTTTGCTATTTAAGTCTATATAAACCATGTGACCCCTGGGGCGTGGTAAGTTTTGACCCCAGGGGCATCATTGGAACAATCTTTGTAAAGGACCACTAGAGGATGCCAAATACCAAATATGAAAGCTCTCAGCTATGCAGATTAAGAGAAGAAGTTTTTTTAAGTTTTCACTTTTTAAATATATTTTTTAGCTCTGGTGACCTAAATATTCCGCCGACCGAAACGATTTTAACAATTTTGAAAGAGGGTCACCCAATGATTATTCCTGTGAAGTTTGGTGAAAATCTGCCCAGCGGTTTAGGAGATGTTGTATGAACGATAATGTTGACGCACGACGCACGACGGACAAAAGGTGATCACAAAGGCGCACCACGAGCACGCTGTGCTCAGGTGAGCTAAAAAGTGTTAATGATGTGCACAATTTTAGATACAACACTTCATCAATATTAACGAATCGTCATATATACATATAACGGCAAAGCACAAGAGGTGTGTGCGAAAAATACGCGTACAACACAAATATAATAAAATCCCCGTATTCGTTTAACTGTTTTCATATTCTCGTCGATATACTGTTCCTTTAAATTGCACACGCACGAAATATCTTTGCATTTGAACAACAATAAAAAATTCTATCGAATCAGCATACGTACATGGTTTAACAGCAGCGTTCGCATACGGAGTGGGAGGTTGAAGGTTCGTGTCTCGCCCAGGGCTTGTTCTGATATGGCCGGTTGTCTACCCAGCAGCCAGTTAAATCGAAGGGCACCGATTACCTTTCTGCCAAGCGCCCGGCATATAGGATAGAAATTGGGAGTAAAAGTGTTTATCAGTAAAGGTGTCTCATAAGTCAAAACTGGATGGCCCTTAATCGCTAGAGGTGATACAGTAATAAAAACACTTTACTGTACTTTATAACGTCAACATAACAGGAAACATGCGCTCCATGACAGTTTATCCAACCAGGCGACACAACAGCGTAACACAATCAGGCGACACAACAACATAACACAACTAGGTGACAAAACAGCGTAACACAACCAGGCGACACAACAGCGTAAGAAAACCAGACGACACAACAGCGTAAGACAACCAGGCGACACAACGACGTAACACAACCAGGCAACACAACAGCTTAAAACAATCAGGCGACACAACAGCGTAACGCAAGCAGGCGACACAACAGCGTAAAACAATCAGTCGACACAACAGCGTCACACAACCAGGCGACACAACAGCGTAAAACAACCAAGCGACACAATAGCGTAACACAACCTGGCGACACAACAGCGTAAACCAACCAGGCGACACAACAGCGTAACACAACCAGGCGACACAACAGCGTAACACAACCAGGCGACACAACAGCGTAACATAACCAGGCGATACAACGACGTTACACATGCAATCGATACAACAACGTAACACAACAAAGCGACACAACAGCGTAAAACAATCAAGCGAAACAACAGGGTTGCACAACAAGGCGACAAAACGACGTAACACAAATAGGCGACACAACGACGTAACTCAACCAGGCGACACAACAGCATAACACAACCAAGCGACACAACAACGATAACCAACCGGGCGACACAATAACGGAACACAACCAAGCGTCACAACGACGGAACACAGCCAAGCGACACAACGATGGGACTCAAACAAGAGACACAATGACGGAACTCAACCAAGAGACATAACGGCCGGACACAACCAAACGACACGACGATGGGTCTCAACCAAGAGACACAACGACAGAACTCAACTAAGAGAAACAACGACACAACGACCGAACTTAACCAAATGACAAAACGACGGAAAACAACCAAGCGACACAAAGGCTGGACACAACAAAGCGACACAACGGCCGGACACAACCAAGCGACACAACAACGGAATTCAACGAAGAGACACAACGACAGAAGTCAACCAGGCGTCACAACAACGAGATACATCCACGCGACACAACGACGGAACACAACCAAGGACACAAAGGCCGGACACAACCAAGCGAAACAAAGACGGAACTCAACCAAGTGAAACAACGACGGAATACAACCAAGCAACACAACGACGGAGGTCAACCAAGCGTCACATCAACCGAATACATCCAAGCGTCACAACGACAGAACTCAACCAAGCGACTCAACAATGGAACACAATCAGGCGACACAACGACGGAACACAACCAAGCGACACGACGACGGCCGGACACAATTATGCGACATAACATTTCATGAACCTAGCTTGTGCACATGTTGAGTTATCGAAGGATCAAGGCTTTCACTGACAGACGGACGGACGGTCCACTATGACTTCAGATTGTTTTTACAATGCTCACTTTCTTCGTTGAATTTTACAACATCAAAATCTTACACGAAATAAAGTTGCAGCATGATAGTTCTATGTGCTCAATTACCATAACTTTTGTTCCAACATCATCATGTCGCAGTGATGTAATTTATGTGACATCCGCCTTTCGATCGGAAGATCGTGAGTTTGATTCCTACTCCGGGAGCCTTCGAATTATCTTACTTAAAACTCAACACATAGTGGTTCTTCCCAGGAAACGGATTTGAAAGTGTCTCAAAAAGCATTTGACACTCGATCTTTAATATCTAAATGTAATTTTAAACTAAACTTGACAGTCCATAATGACATTAAATTGTGTTTGTACAATGCTGACTTTCTTTGTGAATGTTTTTTCCAATTAAAATCAGCATAGGAGAAAAAAGTAGAGTAACTCTTGTTGTTGTACAAATACTTGTGTTGCCAAAGCAACCACAATTTAGTAAGACTAAACGGAAAACAATGTGTATTATCACCTCATTGCTCACTCATTAAGCACATCAAGTTATTGCAGGATCTACATTTTCTCGGAGAAAGAGACAGTTATTACTTCTGGGGCCATATTTCAGAGAAACACCATAAGTAGAATCCTATCCTTATATCACCATTTTTCATTAATTTCACGAAATTGGCTTGGTATGTATTAATTTTCAACTTATTATAAATTATTGTTTACACAACTGTAAAGGAACTCATAAATTTAAAATGCTTTATATAAAACAAGAGCTGTTTGTAAAAAAGTAATGCCCCCTCTAGGTTAAAATGGCTTAGAAGGCTAATTTAGATAATCAAGGGCCATAACTCCACAGTTACTTCGACGATTTGGTTAATTATCTAATTTTACGGAGATAATTCGCCTACAAAGATTCTAACGAAGTTTGGTGAAGATCGGCTATGAACTGTTGGATTTAGAGAATATAAACGGCTAAAAAGGCCAATTTTAGATCATTCAATGACCATAACTCCTCAATTCCAAGGCCGATTTGGCTGATTATTGAACTTGATCAGATATTATTATGACAAACATTTTCATGAAGGTTGGTTAAGATCGAATGAAAGCTGTTGGACTTAGAAAGCCGAAAACGACTAAAAGGGCCAATTTCAGATAATTCAAGGACAATAACTCCAAAATGTCTGTGGCAATTTGGCCGATAATTGAACATGACCTACCGTAGACCGTATATATTATTATTAGGGATGTTAACGAATAATCGAATATTCAAAATTCGAATACTTCACCGAATATTCGAATATTAAATACCGACAGACAGACCGACAGACATTAGCAAGCCATCTTCGAAGAATGGGGGGGGGGGGGGATCATAATAATAGCTTTCAAAAATTGGAACTAAATATTTTAACGTAAACTTAAAATGTTCCTGGAATAGGGCTACATATTCCCTTGATACAATGTTGCTAAGATAAGTACGTCTCATGATCTGTACAATAGCATCGGATTAGTAATAAATTAAAATTATTATTATCATTACGGTATAATAATAATAATAATAATAATAATTATTATTATTATTATTATTACCGATGATGATACTAAGATATTGTTAAACTAATATTCTAACACGATACTAGTTAATTTTTTTATAGAAAAGGAACAAAATTATCGTTAATAGACTACCAAATTAACAACGCAAAAAGAAGTCCCGAATCTGAGCGGAGTATAGTAAACAGTAGTTCCAATTACAATTGCAAAAATATATGTCAAATAATATTAGAATCGAAATAATTTTCGCATTGTCTTTGTTTATCGGATAATAAACAACTCTTTATCGTTCTGATGCGTGGATATTAAACAACACTAGCTAACGCCTTTGTGGTTTAATTCCTACGCATCAGAACTCCAAATCGTTGTTTACTGGCCGATAAACAACGAAATGTATTTCTTAAATCGTTCAGAACGTGTAATAGGTTGTCCTGCAACATCACGATATCCTCGTGCACAGTGTACATGTACAGTTATGAAAGTTGCCTGCTCGATCGATTACAGCAAAGCACGAGGAAATCGTGAAATTCGCGTGTCAAACAAAAAAAAGCAATTTTTAGCTTCCGACAGTTTCTGGTTTAAAATACGATGTCTACAAAAGACATGTACATACGCAATAAAATGCTAAAGACAAATGATGATCTTTAGGCTTAAGATAAAATTTTACTTAAGGTGTTTCTGATATATGTACCATGAGATCATAATTAGATAGATTCCTTAGTAAAATTAAGCAAAAATAACAATATGAGTTTGAAACACTATGCTTCGGAACATGTGCATGCTGACAAATACATTTATAACAAAGCTGTTTGTAAAAAAGTTATGCACCTCTAGGTTAAAACAGCTAAAACGGCTTAATTTAGATAATTAAGGGCCATAACTCCACAGTAACTGGGACGATTTGGTTGATAATCAAACTTAACAGAGATAATACGCCCACAAAGATGTTCACCATGTTTGATGAAGATCGGCTATGAACTGTTGGACATCGAGACAGAAACGGCTTAAAATGCCAGTTTTATATACCGGTAATTTAAGAGCAATAACTCCACATTTCCTGTGACAATTTGGCTGATTATGGAACTTAAACTAGATATTATTATTACAAACATTGTCATGAAGTTTGCATAAAAAAAACTGTTGAACTCCGAGAGCGGACACGGCGGAAAAGCCTAATTTTAAATATTCAAGGGCCATAACTCCAAAATTCCTGGGGCGATTTGGCTGATTATCGCACTTTACCTAGATATTATTATTACAAACATTTTCATGAAGTTTAGTGAAGATCGGATAAAAACTGTTGGACTTTGAGGGCGGAAACGTCTAAAAGTCCAAGTTTAGATAATTCACCGGCCATAACTCCACAATTGCTGATTATAGAACTAGACCTAGATATTATGCCCACAAACATTTTCTTGAAGTTTGATGTAGATCAGATGGAAACTGTTGAACTTAGAGAGCGGAAACGAAGTCGTCTACCGACCCACCGACATTAACTTGTTGTGACAAAATCTTCAAACAACGCATTTCTTTGTCAGAAAATCCAGAGGTAACATTTTAGAATAATGGGATTTTTCTGAATTTGCGTCAACGACTTGTCATAAATGCCAGGCTTATTTGAGTACCGGATTTTAGTATAAATGGTTCCGAAAGATTTCCGTAAGTTTGATGATTGTGCTATTACATGTATTATTATAGCTTTAAGTTTATGTTACCACTGTATTTTATACATTGTACTTCGTTCGCAAACATTTCCTCAAACGAGCTATTTCACAATTCCATGCTTAATACAGACCATTCTTGAAATTGTTCTATCATAATAACGCTGTTAATGTGAGTAACACTTGGTACCTTCCGGTATGCAAATTTAAGCATTCTTTATTCAGGCTATATGACATTAGTACTGGGCATATTTGCAAACGCATATTTTTTTTCATGATACTAAGTCTATTCTTTACTTTTTAGTCCAATATTGGGTTCTTGAATACGGGCCATGTCGCTTCCAACACTCATTTTAACTCGGAAAAGCTGTGGCCTCTTAACTGCAAATTAACATCGCACACGTTGTGTTGGTATTTTTTGATTAAGAAATAATTTTTAATTAATCGTTGTCTATCGGTCAATAAACAACAATTTGGAGTTCTGATGCAACAAAGAGTTGTTTATTGACCGATAAACCACGATAATGCGAAAATTATTCCCATTCTTACATGATTGAATATATATTTTTGCAATTGTAATTGGAACTACTTTTACTATGCACCGCTCAGTATCGGGATTACTTTTTGCGTAGTTATTGGGTAGTTAACAACAATAATTTTGTTCTTATCTATAGAAAAATTAGCAAGTATCATGTTAGAATTTTTACACAAGCTGGTAGGTGTACATGATCATACGTGTCTACGTTTTCAGATGGATTAAAATGATGAAGACTATGTTACGTCTTATTAAATAAGTTAAATGTCGTAACATTGTACAAAATATGCACTTGCTGAAAACTCAGAACATTTAAACGAGCAAGCCGCCAACAGAGGGATATAAATGCCTGGAATTAACTGTTATAAAAGTACTTGTCCGTATTTAACAACAATCACAAATTCAATAAAATATGGTTTCTATCTAAATTTGTTCCAAATTAGATTTAAATCTAGTTTATTACTGTCACTGTAAACAATTTCAACCCTTTTAATACGAAACTAATCAACTTGCATTTGTAGTAACTTCAATCAAATACATAAATAAAACCTCAAATAAATCAGGCAAGTACAGTGTAAGTGTTCACGGTCTTTGTCCGAATTGCAAGTCCTCCAACAGGTTATTGAATATTGTAAAAATAGTTTACAAATAAAATGTAAATTTAAAATGTAATTTAAAGAGACTTGTTCACAGATTTTTCGTAATTTAAGTAAATGTCATTAAATGTCTTAACTGCAAAACAAAAACAGCAGCATCTGGAGTAATCTAAAACAAATATTATATAAAGAGCAAGCGCTGTCAGAGGACAGCGCGCTCGACTATTCGAAGTATTTCAGTTGGTACATATTTTTGAAAGTGGAAGGGACCTACATTTGTTGAAAAACAAAGCTGAGTTATAGCATTTATTTCATCAATTTATTCCAAGTTTCGAGTGAACACCTTATGTACTATAGAAATTATAAGACTTTGGAACAAAAACTTCAAATCTGCTGCGTCACAGATTGGAAAATTGACAAAAAATGTTTCAAATCTAGAAAAACAAGATATTATTAAATAGAACTGACTAAAATAACATTGTTGACACATTAACAAAAGTTCCAAACACCGTGGTTTAATCATTACAACGTATTCTTTCAATCCGATTTCAAAAGCGTTCGAGACGCTTTTTAACTATTTATAACTCGTAGGTTGTTGTTGTGAAATTATCACGTGATTCAAACAGCCAATTAATTTCGCTTCCGGAGTCCCGTTGTTTACAAAACATAAGTCCGAAATTACAAGTAGCGCTCCGTACAAATGACTTTAGAGGCGCGGTTAGAGCATCCGCCTCTCACGCCGAGGACCCGTGTCCAATGCCCGCAAGTGCTCAGAATTATTTATGTTCATTTCAATGCTATTAGAAGTAACCTTTGTTGGCACGATATCTTTCAAATATTTTTGGTGAAATAAAGAGATATATCAATAAAAGTAAATTAAAAAAATCATATACAATAATATAATATCTCTCGTTTAAATCAGCTATTGGAATCGCATATGGCGTGTTCATAAACGATCCGAAATTACAATTACTCAGTAGCACACACCGACTAGTCCTAGTCTATTTTTAGACGGGCTTTCTCAAAGGAGTCGTCTTGTCTGCTATTATTTGCATTGTTATTATACTATTAAGTGGTGCTTCATTGACTGTATTTGATGACTACCATATTATTTACATTACGAACAACTTTTATGGCCTCATTCATATCTGTCTAATCATCTGTGAAGTAGCAGCTTTGACCTGAAAATCTATATAAACAGTGGGCAAACCTCTGCCAAAATACAACAAAGTGTTAAAGAGATTGTTGCAAATGATGCTGGAGTTGATTAAAATGTTGTATTCAAAGTTCCAAATAAATACCTTATGTTGGTTAGAAATTATAAGACTTTTGAATAAAGACCAGCGCTCTAATACACTTATTTTATCCAAGACTAGCACTCCAACACACTTATTTTGTCCAAGACCAGCACTATTACACTCTTATTTTATCCAAGACCAGCACTCTAACACACTTATTTTATCCAAGACTAGCGCTCCAGCACACTTATTGTATCCAAGACCAGCGCTCGAACACACTTATTTTATGCAAGACTAGCGCTCCAACACACTTATTGTATCCAAGACCAGCGCTCGAACACACTTATTTTATCCAAGACTAGCGCTTCAACACACTTATTGTATCCAAGACTAGCGCTCCAACACACTTATTGTATCCAAGACCAGCGCTCGAACACACTTATTTTATCCAAGACCAGCGCTCTAACACACTTATTTTATATTTATTGTCTGCAATTGCAACACTAATGCATTTACATTTACATAAAATGTTGTCATAATAAAAACTCTGTAAACATTAATCGTTTTTACTTCAAGTTGTAAATGTGAGTCGATTACTTTGAAAAGTTAACCAGTTAACCGTATGTTATGCTCTGTAAACAACAGTCATTTTTGTATTTCTACATACATGTTGCATGTCAACGTGTTAATCAGGATGCATCATGTCTTATATGGTATGTTGCTCGGTCGGTACACCGGAAGACATGTACCACAAATTAAACGCGTGGCACAAAACGCTGTGGCCGCAATGAGTCCCAGGCGTGGTGCAGGAACAGACAAGCGCCGTTTATTTCACCGTCGTTTTCGATTTGCGTAAACAAGCATCAAAAACAGATACATGAAAACCGAATACAGTTTTGTGTAACCCATGGTAAAATATTTAAAGAAAATTGCAGTAAAATAAAACATTTTTTTAACAACTGTGAACAACCTTAGCGACTGCCAGTTGGGAGGCATCTCCTCGGTGTTTTAATAATATTAATAATGAGCGATACATGACAAATAAAAATATCGTTAAAAAAAAGCTTTTCGTGGGCACAAATTTCATATTCAAAACATTTTCACTGGTAAACAATAAAAAGTCAAAGCGTATATCACATGCGTGCAAAATCTTCAATATTACTTACGGTCATGAAACTGTTTTAATTATATCAACGTGTTGGCTGTAAACTACCTGACGAGGACTACACATGTAGTTCTCATTTTTCGGCGTAGCTGTCTAAGATCACTTTTGAATCAGATTTTCTTGCGATAATTGTGCAGCGGGAAAATTGAATGCCAATAGAATTGGGCAATTTTTCTAATTCTAGGGAATGCAAACTTCAAACAATGGCTTAACGTATACCAATAACTGTTGCATACATTTGGGGATTAAAAATTTACATAATTGTTTACATAAGCGGTTAAAATGATGGTATAAACATGTCTTCAACATACACTCTAGAACTGAGGCTAATTATGAACGTATTTTCTCATAGTATGTCAAAAACAGAATGCTATATTCATTCGCGTAACGAAATAACTATTTTGTTTAGCCTACATTTATATTAGCGTTACGCTCTATAAATAGCAATTGTGCAATGTTCCCATTCATAAATCTCATTCACAGTGTTGCCGTTCCATGTAGCCCATTGATTCTAGCGAGTTCATCACATTCCAGAAACAGTAGTGTCATTCAAAAAAATAGCGCACGTAGCTAGCAACAGTGGTATAGCTGTGTTAATATACTCGTACATGCATCAATAATAGCGTTCAGAGAATCTTAAACCTAAAAATGTCAAGAAATGGGGAATTTATATTTATAAACTTACTGTTAATTTGATTTAAAATTGTGGTGGCGATTTATTAACGATTATTTATAATTGCATCTTTCCATCAACTTCTCCAGTAGATGTTATTTAATCTATAAAATGATGCTACAATTTCTATCGATACAATTTTATTAAAAAAGATTCGGAATACGTCGAATTGCTATTCGCGTAGCATGAATACACAATTTGCATTACTTATTATACGCAGGAACCCCGATATATCATATTTCTTCTGATATAATTTAAAATCGTCATAGGATTGTGGATTTGTGATAACTTATCATGTGTATTTCCCTGTGCCGTACTATTTTTTCTCAAACTGACTTCTCACTTTAATGTACAGGGCTAATTGAATTCTAGATAACGTTCCCACATTCAACACTTCGCATTTCGTGACAAATGGACTCCACAATTGGATTAGTGGATTTATTTCTTATTCAAACACTGTGAATATGTATTAATGATGAAAACACCAAAACGCTGCACAAAACGATCGTGTCGCGCTAGAGTAAACGCTTTCTGCAAGAACAACTTTCTGCATTAAAATCAAGTCATAAGTCGTGCATTTGAAAGCGTATTAACTAGCATTACGTATTTTATATTTTTTATATAGTATTAATATTTTCGTTAATTTTGCTCTGTGTCAGTGTCATGCGTGCTAGTTAGCTGGTACGAATTCAAGGGCTGCATGTTCTAGGTTACTGTAAATATCAGATCGAGTTGACTACACTAGTATAAGATCTTTATACCAAGACACTCTCCGAATATACTTTCCCTGCCAAAAAATCGCACCTCAAAATAAACGAACATTAATTCATTACCCTTTACCACAACACTGCAGTAATCCATCAATACATTCGGTAGAGAAACACTCGAGAGCAGTGCGTTAGGCATGTTAGAGCTGAAAACGGGTTATCCGAATAGTCTATGTGCATTACAAACCTGTACATTTGTCATAGAAGATTAATATCAGATATTCAGGCGATGCTTGTAAGATACAGAAATGGTTAACGTCATATGCACTTTATAATTCACTTTAACTATTGCAAATAGAACAGAACATCAAACATACTCCGGCTTTTGTCTACATTTATCAGAAGAAAAGGTTGCATAATGGTTGATACAAACATGTCCGATAAAAAAGCGTGATTGCATTTTTGCACGTGGCCTTTTAATAATATAAAATAAACCTTGCTTTAACAAATGACTTTAGGAAAGAAATTGCACAAAACCTCTTAACCCGGCTTGTTTGCGTATTTTCTATAGGCAGCTGACGTCTCTATTGTCAGATTACGCATGTTTTGGTTTGGTTGTCATTCCACTTTGAGTGAGTTGTACTGCTCGTAATGAACATTGCTTTGTAAAGGTGCAGTTTCTCAATTATAGGCTGTGAAAATTAATTTTCAGAAACTGACTCTTCCTGTTCTATAATACATGTAATTGTTCCTATTTCAATGTTTTAACAGCATAGTTCTTGTGACAAATATCTGCTATTTTGGGGGAATTAATTGCTACCTGGTAGACATAACCAGGTAATTTATGATACAAAAAGGCATAATCCAAATCAAAATAATTATGTTTGACAAATTACAACCGAATATCATAGCAGACCAAACAATTTCGATGGATTCTACAAATTCCTGTTCTAAAATTCCAGTTAAAAAAATGTTTTCCACACCCAAACTGTGAAACTGTCCCTTTAACATTTGACTTGTGGGTAGCCAGGGAAATGACTTTGGTTTGAAGTAAAATCCTCGGACTTCTGTCTATTTTGCAAATAATGGAGGTGAACGTTTATCAATCGTCTCAACAAAACAACTTTCCTTGATGTACGTAGAAAGTTAAGCTTTGCAACGTGATGGTTCCGCCCGCGATTAAATCGTCGTTATCATGTAGTGTCCTCGTTAAACATGTCCTTTTGGAAAATATGGAAACAAACGCGAATAAACCATGTCAATAAATTTAAATTTTTTCGGCGTAGCTGTTTAACCCAACTTTTTGCCTTTCTCAACATCCAATCAAATGTTGTGAAACTTTCCCGCCAGTAGCCCCGAAGGAATAAATCCTAACATTGCATCCGCTATTTGAAAAGAAATCCCAACCACGGCCTGTAAGAAATGGCTCCATTTCTTTTTGGAGGTGAATGGAAAAATTATCCAATGTGGAAAAATCGAGACAGATTTCTTTACTTCGTTTACATTTTTTACTGATTTCCAGTTCTGAGCTCCACCTAGAAAGTTGCATTGGCTCAATTTTCATTTTCCAATTACACGCCGATGTTTACAGGCCGTGTAATACAATTATAACCTTGGGAAAATCCCCCGTTAACATCGCATATTCGATAGGCAACATTCCATAGAAAAAATGCTGACTAACCTGCGCCTATTAATAGACTAGTATACACGTCAACAACACTGAGTCGTTCTAACAAGCATCCAGATAATCATCGACGATAAGATTAATAAACAATGAAGAATTACTTATATTTATATACTTACCATGTATGTTGATTTGAATAAAGGTTGGTAGATATATTTATTAAGAATGATTAAGAATTGCATTTTCTCTTACTCTTTCTCAATAATAGTTGTACACAAAAACGCTCGAGACGTATTTTCCCAAAAGAATATAAATCTATTTCGCCACTATTTAAAATTACGTTACGTTTTTGTTATCACAGAATTAAGTCAAATCATTATTTTTTATTGCGATGAATGTTCCCTGATGTATGTCATGGTTTGTTTGTATTTGGCACACATAGTATAAAAGCTTATTCTGTTGCAAATATTATAAAGGCTGATATTCATTCTCGTTATTATTTTCTTGGAAACCATCTAGCTTCTAGTAAATTTTGATTTGCCTGATTTGACTGACAAATACTGTATACATTGTTTAGATTAAAATAGATTCACTGATGAAAATGTAAGATCGGTTAATTGAACGGACATTTCATAATGAAGTTATGTTAATCATTTAGACTTTTCATAGTTTCACGGCGCCTGATGACGCTCTGCATCATTGTTTTTCTTGTAAAATACTGACACCAAATTCTCGTGCTGAGGCTATTCAATCCACAAATAGACATTGTTTTGATATAGACTGAATAAATGCATTGTTTACTAAAAGACTTTAATACTAACGCTTCATACATATATTTCTTTGTTTAATGTATTATCTCTATTGCTAACGGTACTTTGTAAAGATAAACATACTGACGTTGATGCGCAGATGAGTCTGACTTATTTGGGCTATTCAAGTAGCACTGATCTAAAACATGGGACAGTTCATCAGTTCATTACTTTGACATGAAATAATGCTGTCCTTTTAATTTATTTTAAATATAGAAACATTGCATACTACTGTTTCAGGAGCTAGCCACATGAAAATATGAGTTCGCTATTTGATAATGAAAATTTATATATTTATTTTATTTTCTAAAAATTATATTAAATGCGTGTAGAATGACAATCTATGAAGAAATGAGTCTGTTCGTTTATAAAGCAAATCATCATATGTATCAGTTTTAAATATTCATGTAGGATATTTAATTTACACTCTTTACAAACATTTACAACAAACGCCGAATATCTTTTTTAAAGATATTTCTTGTTTCTTATAATTCAATAGCAGACCCCGATACAGGATTTGTAGTTAGAGGTGGCGTAAATATTTCATAACCTTCCAATCTATACATGTATAAACGATATATTTTGGAAATCAAGAACAAAATTAAATCGCGCGTTATTATTAATTAGAAGAGATTCTACAAGCGTTCTAGGCTTCTGTGCAAATATATTACAGTAAGAAAGCGGATAAGCTGATAGACTCATTTGACAGACGTATGTCATTCTTCGATTCAGGAGACTGTGACAATGTCTAAGTAGTTGTAAGTTAATATTGTGCAATTTAAACAAAAATCGAATTTTAAAATTATACAATTTTACGGGAGACGTACGCCGCCTTATCCCCCGACCCTAACCCCTCTAAATCTGCCGCTCGAGTTTTAACATAAATTTTCGACAAGCTATAGCCGTATGTAGATGACATACATATTATTATGTCATGAAAAACCACGATTACTTAAAATAATGGATGTTTCCAGTAATAGGTTACCTTCCTATCTTCCAATGATAAACATTCATCTAAAAGGATCCCGACGGTAATCCGGATCACCACTAACTGCTAATCATGTGTTCATTGGGCAATTTCCAAACTTCCTAGAAAATGTTAAATGCGTACAATAGCTAACAGACAGACGTCAAGTTGCTAACAAACAGACAAACAGATAAACAAATAAAGACAAGACAAGACAAGACAATAGTTTTATTCAAGATTAGTACAAAGTACATGATCTAGAAAAAAAAACCGAACATATATACATTCTATACGCGGTCAATGCATTCGGAATTTGTTCTAAAAATCGTGAAATATATGCAAATTAAAAACGAAACGAATTAATTGCAGTATAACATAACATAAGTTGCAAACGTATGGAGAGTGATGTACATGTATATTATACATGAATAGATTGTCTAATTTCTAATGCATATTTAATATATTTGGCAACACTTTTAACAACATCAGAGTTAACTGATCCCATTAATGAATTGAACTTATACACAGATGGTCTATCGTAAAATCGTTTATCAAGAAATCGTCGCCTTACTGTTGAGTAACATGGACAAATGCATATAAAATGGTACACATCTTCTAAATCACGCCTTCCACAGTAGAGACAGTGCCTTTCATTTCTTGGTATATTATTTGAGCCATAGCGGCCTGTATGAATTCTTAACGAATGAGCACAAATTCTAAAACGTGTAAAAAAAATCCTGAGACTAGCAGGCAATATATCAAGATAACATTCGTACATAAAATTATTTTTGTAATAAACGTAATCCAAAATAAACCAACGTTCAATTCATTTAAACATAAGTACCTTGGCGCAGTTATTATTTCTTCGTTGGTGTTCGGTGGAGTTGTGATCGACTAACGGAGCGTTATAATCAAGGGTCGTCAGGTAATTGACCACTATAGATATCTGGATGACAGTGCTATGTCAATTATTATTCAATCGTATTTAGATGGTAAACAACACTGTACTTTAATAGTAATAACGAATCGTGGTATATCATTTTGAAAATTTTGCTTTCTTGATATAATAATTCGGCTAGCGTCACATTAAAGGCTTGGGATTTATAATTTTCGATTTATCGGCCAATAAACAATAAAAACAATTTGGAGATCTGATGCGCAGGAATTAAACGAGTTGTTTAATAGCCACGCATCAAAACGACATAGAGTTATTTTTTGGCTGATAGACAACGGTAATGCAAAACGAATTTCGATTCTAACATGATTTGACATATATTTATAAAGTATGGGGAACAAATCCATATGTAATTCTGCCCACTTCATTATTCTTGTTATCTCCCGTGGTGAAAAGAAATATTACGTTTTCATCCGTTAATAGTTTTTGCCTTCAAAATTTACTTCATAAGAAATAAGTTGAAAGTCATGGCATAAAATAGTACAGGTTCACAAGCGGACACGCACACGTTCACACGCCAACACGCACATGTTCATAGGCGAACACGAACAAATTCACACACACACACACACACACACCATCATATGCGAACACGCGCACGTTTACAAACGAACATGCACAGGATTATAGGCGAACAAGCACACGTTCACACTCGAACATGAACACGTTCTTAGGCGAACACGCACACGTTCACACGCACATGCTCATAGGCGAACACGCATATGTCCACAGGCGAACACGCACATGTCCATAAGCGAACACGCACACTCAAATACGCACACGTTCACACGAGCATGTTCATAGGCGAACACGCATACGTTCATAGGCGAACACGCATACGTTTATAGGCGAATAAGCACACGCTCACACGCGAACATGCACACGTTCTTAGGCGAACACGCACACGTTCACACGCACATGTTCACATGTGAACACACACACGCTCATATGCGAACACGCACACGTTCACAGGTGAACACGCACATGCTCATATGCGCACACGCACACGTTCATAGGCAAACACGCACACGTTCGCACGCACACCTTCATAGGCGAACACGCATATGTCCATAGGCGAACACGCACATAACCATAAGCGAACACGCACACGCGAACACGCACACGTTCACACGCGAACACGAGCATGTTCATAGGCGAACACGCATACGTTCACAGGCGAACACGCATACATTTATAGGCGAACAAGCAAGCGCGAATGATCACATGCGAACACGCACACAATCATAGGCTAACATGCACACGCGAACGTTCACAGACAAACACGCACACGTTCATAGACGAGCACGCACATGTTCTCATGCGAACACGCACACAAGTTAACTAACGATGTCCTTTTAGAACATTATGAGAAATTTCAATCTTTTCAATAAGTCAATTTCCAAAGAAATTTCATTCATTTCTTTCATAGAACACTCAGCACGAATGTTCTTGAACCTCAAAACAAGCAGAAGTAGAAACAAATCTGCACTTACGGTTGTTAAGGCTAAACAAAATTAATGAATTGTTTCTCGGGCACTTTGTTCCGAAAAATCAGGAGGGAGGGCGGACTTTTATTATATTGAAGTATTTTTTTAAAACTTTTTTCCCTACTCTTTTCTGTTGGCACTATGTAATGACTGATTAAAACGGGTAAATAAGTACAGATTAAAGACAGATTTGAGGCGCGTCGTGGGAAAACCGGTGTTAATGCATGTGTGTAAAGTGTCGTCCCGGATCAGCCTGTGCAGTCCGCACAGGCTAATCCGGGACGACACTTTCCGCCCACAGTGGATTTATGTTTAGAGGAGACTTCCTTGAAACAGAAAATACCATAAAAGCGGAAAGTGCGGACTGCACAGGCTAATCCGGGACGACACTTTACACACATGCATTAAGTCCGGTTTTCTAACGACGCGCCTCTTTTATAGTTATAACAACAACAGAAGTGGCCCTTTTTGAAAAATTAGAAATATAAAATTTATTAATTACTCATGTTACAAACGGTCATTAAAGCAAGCAGACGTATAAAGGCAATCAATTTGAATGTTCATATTTAACATAAGTGCCTTTAAATTGATACACCATCAGCATTAAAGTACTTCTATTTATAGAATTAAACTTCGTAATTTATATTTTAATAACTGTCAAAACTATGAATTATTTTTGCAATAAATCACCAACAATTCTTGGAAAGGAAAACCCGAGTATACTGCACACTTGTCAGTGCGGCTGAAATTTTTGTTTGTTACCATAGACTATTGACACAGATTTTCTTTAAAAAAATATGGAATGCTATTAAACAAGCAAGAGCATCTACGAAAAAAAAAGTTTAAATCAACAAATAGACCATATTTACAAAAGTTCCGAATCGGATATGACATGTTTCAAAGTTGAGATTTACAGATTATTTACCAGTGAGTGTATATCCGATAATATTACATCAGACTGGAAGAAATTGACTTGAAATACCGAAATCTACCTATACATGTGAGGCTTCTTCCTCAATGTTAAAATTCGGATTCGTGTCACGCAGCTGTCAATGAATCTCATTCAAAACATCGTATCGTAGAAATAGTTCTTGGGAACGTTTATATGGCATTTATCAGTCCCACCCCATATGCAATCCCAAGCGAGGCCTCGATGTAAGGTATCTATGTATAAAGTTTCATAAAAATATCTCAATGCGTTCTCAAGTTATTGAGGGGAAACAGTTTTTCTATTTTTAGCAACGGTGACCTTGACCTTTGACCTATTGACCTCAAAATTTATGGGGTTCTTCCTTTCCTCCCAAGTAACCAGCGTACAAACGTTTATGATCATAGGACAAAGAGTTTTCTAGATATCGTGTGGAAACGAAATGGTCTATGGACAGACCTACCGACCGACCTACCGACCGACCGACAGGTGCAAAGCAAGATACCCCCACTTCTTCGAAGGGGGGAATAATAAGAGAAGCTGGGGCGGAATTCATAAATCTCCTGAGAAAGATAATAATTTAGGATACAAAAAGTAAAAATTAAGAAAAAGTTTTATGTGAAATGAAAATAAAAAAGTAGCATCTGTCACAGTTTTACTAGAATAAACAATTCAAACTCGAGCTATAATTGAAATGGTCCCAGACTTTACGGTTAACGGGTTGATCTTACGATTTTAAGACATTGACTTACGTGTTCACTAAACAGCTGTATGAGTACATGCCCAGACACATAAGGCCAAACAAATAAACGCTTGGTTTCCGCTGATATCTCATACAAAATCTAGGAGCGGAGGTAAAATATAACTATTTTTGTTTTTAACTTTTTTTTCTTCGCCGCATATTCACCACGCAGTTAAAGTATATCGGAATGCATGTAAAATGTTTAAATACCTCCCAACAAAGAAACTGTACCTTAACTATAAATAAGGTCATAGAAAAAGAGATTTCTAGCAAGAAACGTATAATATAAGCGAAAAGTGCCGAAAATCAGAAAAACTTAATGATTGATAGGAAAAAAAATTGTTAGGGTCGGCGGAAAAAATAGGCTGGGGTAGGGTGGGGGGGGGGGGGGGCGGCGGGCAAGCAGAAATTAACAACTTTTTTACGCTTATTACTTGCTCAGATATCGCTGTGACCTGTGTTATTTTTTTTATTGTTTCACGTAGATTCATGTTAACACCTATGCTGCAATTACGCGTTCAACTTGTAAGCTATTATATTTAAGAAATATTTATCGATTTATCGTTGCTTAGCGGCCAATAAACAACGATTTGGAGTTCTGATGCGTAGGAATTTAACCACGAGGCCGTTAGCCCGATTGTTTTAATAGCCACGCAAATATTCTGGGTCCCAATGTTGGGTCCCAATGTTGCTTATGTCCTAACAAATCGTTCTAAATAAAGAATGCTGTAATTAGAGTCGATGGATACCAAGTAAGGTTCAAATTTACAGCGCTCTTAGAACAGAACAGTTTCAAGAATATTCCTCATTGTAAGTTTTAAGTCTAAGAATAGGTTGGTGAATACGGGCCAAAATCAGATGTCAATGTTTACAGCATTTGCACTTTGTTGCGCTTCAATTTAGCAAAGTCTGGATCATAGTCGACATATGTTACATATATCTTGCAAACATAGTCCTAGTTTATAATTGTTGTTATAAAACAATCGACATTTATATGTCCAGCCTATTTTCACGTTGGTTCTTTGTTGTATATATGTGCGAATGCGTATATCAGATGTTGTATTTGACATACATGATATGATTTTTGTCTATGAAGTGGCATCGCATGCAGGATCCATTATTCTGTTTTCTAGATCAATGTAACACTGTAACCCTTATAATCTGAAGGCAAGGTAAATGTGCTGAACGAAGCTAGTCCAGGCTTTGGAATTGTAGGAGTTTTGAATGACATAGAATGATGATGATGATGATGATATTTGGGTTTTATTTATCATGAATGCCATACATCTTTAGTATTTTTTGCTTTCAATGTTGTAATTTGGTTGCCACTATAGCTTGTCACAAATAAAATATATATATATATTGTCGTGAACACCATGTGAGCATTTATCTTGTAACATTTTACTGATATATTTCAGAGTTGACAACACCCTTGGAGAAATGCAGCGAGAAGTGATCACATCACTCAAAGAGCCTGTGGCTAGAATTGAAAGCAAGGCTCCAACAGGCAAAATAATCAATTTTCAACACAAACAACTAATAAACATACATGTATATTTGTGTTTGAGCAATTAGAACTATTGGTTAATGTACATAGTCACACTGAGTGATAAATTGAACTGACATTGCAAGAATAACCGGTACACAATATGAGCAAGTTAAGTGAAGATCTCCAGAGAAATGGTCTACAAGGTGTATATTAGAAATTGAGGCCTTTCACACACAAATCATTTATTGGTGTATTGGTCTTATTTGATATATTGTAAACATCATTAACATTTGGTATTTGGTAAAACTGGCCGAAAGAAGTCAACATTTTTGATTATGCATACAACAAAATATTTGACGGTCAATGGTCAACACAGGAGAGGTTCCCTATACAGATAGCTTACCATTACTTTTTGTAAGGTATGCTTTATTGTTTATAGAAACACAATTTTTGTCAACCATATAGTATGTTACAGATATTTCTGAACAATTCTTACCTCAGCTTGGATCAACAACCAGTAGAACTTGAAATTCTGTGTCTCCAGTCAGCACCCTGCCTGCTGTCAGTGACTCCCAGTGAGCTGATATTGTATGCCCAAGGACCCCATGCACTGCATTCCTACTTTGTTGCTGTGCAGCTAAATATTAATGTAACCAACATGCAACAACAATCAAATAAAATGCATGCAAGCTATTTAATATCAAACAGTGCTTAAATACATGCAAACAGTCTACCGAAGGTAGATGTGATTGAATAATGACATATTTGTAATAGTAAGTTTGGAAGGAAAAAGCAAATAGAGGGCAAATACTCTAGAAATACTGAAGAAAGCTACAATTCTTTTTGTTTCTTCATTGCAAAGTCCTTGTTTCAATTATTTTTCAAGCTACACACAAATGGGAACGTGCAGATAGCCTAACGCAAAATCTAACATTCTTCCACGTTTTAAACAACATTAAGAGAAAAATGTGAAATAATGAAAATGTGGCACCTACCTACTGTATTTCACCCATTCTGAGTGAGACACCCAGGCCAGGACACTTACTGCCTAGTGGCTGTGCAGGTCTGCAGGTTCAATACCTATTTGTATAATAAATGTGAGTAGTCATACAACGAACCATAAGAAACTAAATTGTAACAACACACTACCTAATAAGTCTATATTGCCAGGCAAATTATGCAGTTACTCAGTCATGGTGAGGAAATGGTTGTGGTATCCAGCTATAACTTGGGAGTTCAATTCATTATGTTAGTATTCCGACACGTAATCTTACTTAATGTCACCAAGCACTGGTTCTACTTAAGAATGCGACTTGAGTCTTAATGAGCCACAGCTATCAATACAACCAAGTCACAAAATAAATAGCTTCAAGCGCTTGATTTAAAACAACATTGACATATCACAAGTGTTTAACAATAAAGACTCCTGATGGGAGCTTTTCTCACAATGTGACACCCCAAAAATTACTCAATTTTCAATTTAATAGAATGACTTGAAAAATATACATTTAACACTCATTACCCATAGTTTACACATACCATAACCCAACAAGTCTTCCCAGTGTTGTTCTGTCATCAGTGTATTACCAGCGCTGTGAGCTTGGATGTGCAGAAGCTGCATGAAGCAATCGTTACCCGGCAGTATCAAACCCTCGACCACATGTGCGCCGCTGTCACATTTAGTCTGTGTGTCCACACTGACCAGGCCTCTCCATCTAATCATAGACATTACACACATGCTAAAAACTTAAGCATAGTCCAATTCACTATTCAGTATCAAATGTATTCTCGGTAATGTAGTGGATCTTTCCCACCGGAAACAAGAACTGGTTCTACCCAGGTAAAAAACTCGAGAATGTTTCAATAAGCCACATACTGGTCAGGCTATCAACACAAGATCCTGTGGGATGATGGTCTGTGTCGGATACAATCCTCCACACACATATAGGACTAGATTAAACAAGGCTTTGATAGTATTGCAAGCAATAAAGCAATTCAGGAGTCCCCTACCGGTGAAAACCCCTACTAATTTAACAGTGTGCAATACCATCAAATCGCCCTTTATCTGTAGATGTACAAAGTTTCATATTCAAATCCCATTTGTCACTGCAGTATTAAGTTGTTGTTTTTCTATTTAAATAACATTGACTAGACATTCGAGTTACTTTTTGAGTTATTGTAGTACTAAACTGACAGAGGGCAATCATATAGTCCATTCTGTGAATCAAGTTTCATGATCATAATTATGTTATGTTTTCTTCAAATTATTACAGTATTAAATTTATTTCTATTTTAAGCAACAGTCACGTGACCTTTGACCTCTGGTGAAAAATAATGGGTCGTGTACAATCCTCACCTTGCTCTCTCTATGTAACAAAGTTTCATCAAAGTATCTTCAGTACTTTTTGAGTTATCGCTAGACACGGGACAGACAGACTGATTAGGACCGACAGACGAAAAGAGAGATGGACGCACACAGACGGATGGAAAACCTATAGTCAAATCTGTGAACCAAGTTTCATGAAGTTTCATGATCATATCTTATGCACTTTTCAGAATATTACAGTATTAAGTTTATTTTTATTAGAAGTAACAGTCATGTGACCTTTGACCTCTGATGAAAAATAAAAGTTTGTGCATAATTCTCACATTGCTGTTGCTATGTATACAAAGTCTCATTAAAGTGTCTTCAGTACTTTCCGAGTTATCACAGGATCCAGGTTTTGGGGACGGACGGACAGACAGACAGACATATGGACAAACAGACAGAACGACACACAGACAGATGGCAAACATATAGCCATATCTTATGTCCATTTTGAATAATTACTGTATTTAATTTATTTCTATTTTTAGTAACAGTCACATGACCTTTGACCTCTGGTGAAAAATAAAAGTTTGTGCATAATTCTCACATTGCTGTTGCTATGTATACAAAGTCTCATTAAAGTGTCTTCAGTACTTTCCGAGTTATCACAGGATCCAGGTTTTGGGGACGGACGGACAGACAGACAGACATATGGACAAACAGACAGAACGACACACAGACAGATGGCAAACATATAGCCATATCTTATGTCCATTTTGAATAATTACTGTATTTAATTTATTTCTATTTTTAGTAACAGTCACATGACCTTTGACCTCTGGTGAAAAAAAAAGGTCGTGCATAATCCTCACATTCCCACATTGCGTTTATATGTATACCCAGTTTCATAGAAATTTGGTCAGTACTTTTTGAGTTATTGCAGGAACCAGGTTTTGGGGACGGACAGACAAAGATACCGACGAACAGATAGACACACAGACGGATGGAAAACCTACAGTTCAATCTTTGTACCAAGTTTCATGGTCATATCTTATGTACTTTTCGAATTATAACAGTATTTATTTTATTTCTATTTTTAGTAACAGTCATGTGACCTTTGACCTCTGGTGAAAAATATAAGGTCCTGCATAGTCCTCACATGTTCATATGTACACCAAGTTTCATTGAAATATCTTAAGTACTTTTTGAGTTATCGCAGGATCCTGTTTGTTTTACAGTTTTTCTATTTTTAATAACAGTCACGTGACCTTTGACCTCTGGTGAAAAATAAAAGGTCATGCATAATACTCACATTGCCGTTTATATGTATACCAAGTTTCATCGAAGTATCTTCACTACCTTTTGAGTTATCGCAGGAACAATATTTTGCAGACGGACGGACTTACGGAAGGACGGACGGAGGGCAAACCTATAGTCTCCTCCGGTGAAACACCAGTAGGGGACTAACAAGGCATAGATATTCCTGGTCATAGCTTATTCTGGTTTATATTTAGTGACTTTAAGACATTTTCAAAGACCAGTCTCTATGACTCTTGAAAGGGGTAAAATGTTAGAATAATGCCAAGTGGAACTGTTTTTAGATTGTGGCGAATGCCTGACGCTTAAGTACCGAAAGTTAAAATCAGGTATTGCTTTTGACACAGCTTGTTTTAATATCCAATATATTAATATGGGCAATCAAATAGAATTTCACAGGTGTCTAAACTTAATGCATTTTTGAAAAATAGTTAATTCTTAAACACTTTTTTACATTTTTTAAATATTCCTCCAGAATAAAAATATATTATTTTCATTTATTTGTGACTTAAGAAATAATTATCGTTTTATAGTTGTGTATCGGCCAATAAACAACGATTTGGAGTTCTGATGCAAAGGAATTAAACCACGAGGGCATTAGACGGAGTTGTTTCAAAGCCATGCATGAGAACGACAAAGAGTTGTTTATCGGTGGATAAACGATAATGGGAAAATGATTTAGATTCTAACATGATTTGATATACATTTTTGCAATTGTAATTGGAACAACTCGTTACTGTGCTCCGTTCAGAATTGGGACTTCTTTTTGCATTGTTTATGTGGTAGTTATGTGGTAGTTTAACAATCATGATAATGTTGTTCGTTTCCCATAGGAAAAAAAGCGAGTATCATGTTAGAATACAATTTCTATCATAACAACATTTATTTTTATTTCACTTTATCAAAGGCCCCCTTGTTATATATTCAAACTGCATAAACTATATGCCTGCTGGCAACATGTCAAGCCCGTTGTCAAGAAAGCAACTTGTATTGTAGTTATTTAAAATCACATATTCTAACAATTACGCCAATTCATATGGTTGTGTTTTGTCTGCACTGTTTACCAATAAACTGCATATTACAATTCACAGGTTCAAAGATGGTGTATTGGCCGAGTACACTTATTGATGATCACACGCACATGTTCTGTATTCACAACATTTGCAATGTGGACTGGAAAACAGTGATGGCAGCTTTTTTATGTATCCTTAGGAAAAGAAAATAGTGAATTTACCTTAAGTTCACACTAAATCTATGATTATATAATGACGGACACAGGGCTATAAGAAAATACTTAATTCTGCGACATGTCGTGTCAAACTTGCATGTGCAATAAAAATATATTGTGTTTCATATAATTAGAAATATTTTACAAATTTGAATCGAGAGTTACCTTTTGTTTCATACTTTACAGGCTAACTCATTTTTAGTATATACTACTTTAACTGCACGTAATTAGTTTTGTTTAAACCTATGTATTTTAGCTCGATTGCATCGAAAGCCTAAGGCTTATTGAGACACTCTCGAGTCTGTATCCTGGGTAGAACCAGTACTTGGTGTCTTTGGGGGATATCTTGAGTACGTTATAGATTGGGGATCGAACCCGGGACATCCCGGTCGCGAGGCGGACACCATATCCACTACGCTACCCCGACCTCAATGTAATGCATGTAATTAAAGGGACTTGTTCACAGATTTTTGCATTTTTTGAAGTATGCAATTAAATGTCTTAACTTGACAGATTTAAGCATCGGAATTGAACAGCTAAAGTATATTAACAAGAAAAGCATTTAGAAACAAGATTCTGTGTTTGATCAACACACATGCCCCTGGTTGGTGCTGGGTAGTCCATGTCTTAGTCCAAATTGGGCGAAGGTCAAAGTGAGGTTGGGTGATATGGTGGATTGGGAACGGTCATAAATAACAACAGTGTAAATATCCAAGTGTTGTAGTAAGCGGTTTGGTGCTAGACGAAATGGTAAAATCTAGTTAACCCAGAAACAGACCATTTGAATTATTATAAGTGCAAATTAGGTCAAGGTCAAAGTGAGGTTGGGTGATATGGGTGGATTGGGAACGGTCATAAATAACAACTGTGTAAATTTCTAAGTGTTGTAATAAGCGGTGTTGGTGCTAGACTAAACGGTAAAATCTAGTTAACCAAGAAATAGCACTTTTGAATTATTATAAGTCCAAATTAGGTCAAGGTCAAAGTGAGGTTGGGTGATATGGGTGGATAGGGAATGGTCATAAGCAACAACTGTGTAAGCATCAAAGTGTTGTAGTAAGCGGTGTTGGTGCTAGACGAAACGGTAAAATCTACTTAACCTTGTCGCGGACGGAAGGATGCCGGGGGCATAAAAAGAAAGAAAAGCAAAACAAGAGGGCCATAAGGCCCTAGGTTGCTCACCTGAGGGGCTAAGGAACTACTGTTCTGAGCAAGTTTAATGATGATTTGGCTAAAAACGTGGCCTCTAGAGTGTTCACAAGCAATTTTGCCTGGTGACCTAGTTTTTGACCCCACACTGGCTGCCAACCAAGTTGCACAGAAAATATAGGAACAATATAGGAATATTTTCATCTAAAATACACAACTTTTGGATGATTTTTTTGGAATCTAAATGAAAATATGGGATCATATTCTAGCCTGACAAGTGTTCCAGCTTGCGTTTTAATGAACAAATTATTTGCTAAACATTTTCATGCTCATCAATTGAGACATGGCAACTGAGACATGTATGCTATGATCTAACAATAATCTGAGTATTTAAGTTTGATGCAAGCGAATGCGAGCGAGAAAAAAATCAAAATATAGGTTCCCGATATACCGTTCACGGACCAATTTCAGACGCGTGAATGACAAAATTTCCCAAAAATATAGGATACAATTCTTAAATATGGGAAAAAACAGGAAATATAGGTTTTTCAAAATATTGAATTTCTTTCCAAAATATAGGAATATAGGAATTGGTTGACAGCCTGCCCACATGATCCAGTTACGAACTTGTCCCAGATATTATTTGGACCAATGTTCTTAGAATTTTTCATGATTGGGCTATAAATGTGGCATCTAGAGTTCACAAGCTTCTTTTCAATTGGTCCGGGTGATCTGGTTTTTGACCCAACATGAGCTAGTTTCAAACTCATCTGTGAAACCATTGAAACAAATGTTCTGAACAAGTTTCAAGAATATTGTGACTTCTAGAGTGTTCACAAGCTTTTTCTTCAATTTGCCCTAGTGAGCTCGTCCGAGATATTATTGAAACAAATGTTCTGAGCGAGTTTCAAGATGATTGGGTAAAAAATATGACTTTAAGAGTGTTCACAAGCTGTTTATTCAATTTGACCTAGTGATCTAGTTTTTGACTCCACATAACCCAGTTATGAAATCGTCCAAGATATCTTTGGGACAAATGTTCTAAGCAAGTTTCATGAAGATTGGGCAACATACGTAGCCTCTAGTGTTCACAAGGTTAATGCTGACAACGAACGATTAACGACGCACTACTGTCTAAAGGCGATCACAAAAGCTCACCATGTGCATGTTGTGCTCAGGTGAGCTAAAAAAATTGGTCTCACCCGGATTTGAACCCGGGACCTCCGGATTAAAAGGCTATCATCTTAACCACTTGGTAATTTCGACTTTATTACTTATTTAGGTAAGTGTTCTACGTGTTGTCAACAATTTCCAAGAAATTAACAGAAACACTCATATTTATTCCTATCTTTAAACTAAAACGTTTTGACAGTATATTTCTAGGTCCATAGCGTTATTTTGCTTCTTTGTATACACTGTTCTTTTATTTTCTGAATTGGTGTCAAAAGTTGAACAATTTTCAATTCGTCATTCATGAACAGGTCCCTTTAATGTAATCATTATCTGAATATTAATACCTTGTAAAACAACAATATAGCAGTTATCACTTATGTGTTTTCAATGTTTATGAATAACATCAAAGACAAAGGTGAAATAATCGAAGTTTTATTCACACTCAAACTATATAATGTTTTTATTTTAGATAACAGATAACAAATATTAACAAGAAAGCCACAAGGCCCTAGGTCGCTCACCTGAGGGGCTAAGGAACTTAACTGTTTTGAGCAAGTTTCATGAAGATTCAGCTAAAAATTTGGCCTCTAGTGTTCAAAAGCTTTTTTTTCAATTTGACCTGGTGCCCTAGCTTTTAACCCCATGTCACCTGGTTTCGAAATTGTTGCAGATATCATAGCGACAAATGTCCTAAGCAAATTTTGTGATTATTAGCCTATAAATGTGGCCTCTAGAGTGTTCACAAGCTTTTTCTTTAATTTGGCCTGGCGACCTAATTTTTTACCCCACACGACCCAGTTTCGAACTCGTCTGAGATAACATTGAAATAAATGTTATGAGCAAGTTTCAAGAAGATTGGGCAAACAATTTGATTTCTAGTGTTCACAGCTTTTTCTTCAAATTGCCCTCGTTACCTAGTTTTCGACCCCAAGTGACCCAGTTTTGAATCCATCTGAGATATCATTGGGACAAATGTTCTAAGCAAGTTCCATTATGATTGGGCTATTAGTGTGGTCTCCAGAGTGTTCACAAACTTTTTTCTTCAATTGGGCCTGGGGACCTAGTTTTTAACCCCACCTGACCCAGTTTCAAACTTATCTGAGATATCATCCTGGTGTCCTAGTTTTTGACCCTAGGTGACGCAGTTTCAAACTTGTTTGAGATATTATTCAAACAAATGTTCTGAGTAAGTTTTAAGAAGATTGGGGTAAAAAATATGACTAGGGTGTTCACAAGCTTTTTATTTAATATGACCTAGTGATCTAGTTTTTGACTCCACATGACCAAGTTTAAAATTCGTTCGAGATATTATTAGAACAAATGCTTTGGGCAGGTTTCATGAAGATTGGGCAATAAATGTGGCCTCTAGAATGTCCACAAGCTTTTAAAAGTTTTCAATATAGCCATATAAGGAAAACTGCCTCGTTCCCTGACAAATGTTCTGAGCAAGTTTCATGTTGACTGGGCAAAAAATGTGACTTTTGGAGCGTTCACAAGCTTTTTCAATAGCCCTATAAGGAAAACTGCCTCGCCCTCTGGCGGCCATGTTTTTCAACGGAGCGGAACCATTTTCGAATTTGGCCTAGATATCATAAGAACAAATGTTCTGAGCAAGTTTCATGTTCATTGGGCTAAAAATGTGAATTCTAGAGTGTTCACAAGCTTTTTCTTCAATTTGACCTAGTGATCTAGTTTTTGAACCCACATGACCAAGTTTCGAATTCAACAGAGAAATCATTGGGACAAATGTTCTGGGCAAGCTTCATGAAGATTGAGCAATAAATGTGGCCTCTAGAGTGTTCACAAGCTTGTCAAAGTTTTCAATATAGCCATATAAGGAAAACTGCCCCACCCTGTGGCAGCCATGTTTTTCAACGGACAGGAACAATTTTCGAACTCGGCTGAGATATCATACGAAAAAATGTTCTGAGCAAGTTTCATGTTGATTGGGCAAAAAATGTGACTTCTGGAGTATTCACAAGCTTTTTTCTATAGCCATATAAGGGAAACTGCCCCGCCCCCTGGCAGCCATGTTTTTCAATGGAGCGGAGCCATTTTCCAACTCGGCCGAGATATCATAAGAATGAATATTCTGTGCAAGTTTCGTGAGGATTGGTTAAAAAATGTCACTTCTAGAGTGTTCACAAGCTTTTTCTAAAGCTATATAAGGAAAACTGCCCCACCCCCTGGCGGCCATGTTTTTCAATGGACCGGAGCCATTTTCAAACTCGGCCAAGATATCATTAGAACAAATGTTCTGAGCAAGTTTCATGTTGATTGGGCCAAAAATATGTGTTTACAAACTTTTTCTTCAATTTGACCTAGTGACCTAGTTTCTGACCCCACATGACCCAGTCTCAACCTTGACTAAGATATCATTGGGACAAATGTTCTTGGCAAGTTTCATGAAGATTGCCCAATAAATGTGGCCTCTAGGAAAATGTTGACGACACACGACGGACGACGCATGACAAACAAAAGGCAATCACAAAAGCCCACCATGAGCACGTTGTGCTCAGGTGAGCTAAAATAACAATAGAACAATAATCACCTAATGACGTCAACAATGCATATTACGTAAATGATTAAATTTAATTGATATAAGATAAACATGCATCATTCATATAGAACAGAAAATTCATAGGAAAAAAAATGAACAAACATGCATAAACATAAGAAAAGGCAATATACAATGAATATAATATATTAATATGAATCATATAGCTAATACCGGTTAATATTTTAGTCGTAAAGTTTTCACTAAATTCACGATCACAATGAAAACGCGGAAATTAACGACACTAATATATAAGCAAAGGTCCATCTTTAAAGTTGTCAAATCACTGCAAAAATTATCAGCTATTCTTAATTTTTAATAGTTCAAATACAAGTATTTATACAACAATACAGTGTCATGTTTTCAAGTAATTGATCAAATAAATTTCTAACATGTACGTAGAAATGACAGTCAGTCTAAAAATAGCAAGTGTCATGTACATGTATATTTATGTACAAACATTAACTTCTAAACAAAAATAGTTTTTGTCATTTTGGCATACAGTATATGTTAACTCGTTAAGTTATGTAAAATGCAATAGCAATTATGTAAGACACAGACGGTAGAATATCAGTTCCAATGTCCAAAAATACACTGTCATTTTAAGATAAAAATATTGTTTATACAAACATATTGTAGATCCTTAACCACAATTGTGTTTTGACACATAACACAATCTACTATACATAAATTTGAAATATATTACATTACACAATACATAAGTTTCAATATAAATACATAATGTCATTTTAAGATAACCATATTTGTTATTATACAAATGTCTGATACATGTAAAAGTAAGCTATTGCTCTTTCAACACCAGGATGTTGTTGTTGTTCAATTGTCCCACAATGATGGAGGCTGTGTGCCTGTTGTAGCAGACTGACCATGGTCTCCCCACTACATCCCTGCCTGTAGCCAGAGTGGCCAGCTTCTTCCTGCCCTCCCTGTCCACCTGTATGATAGTCTGGGACCAGCCTCCACAGACCAACACCTGGCCTGCAGGTGTCACATGTACAACCAGTGGTTGTTGTAGTTCAGGGTCCTCCAATGTAGAGAGTACTGACCCATCCCTGGCCAGGGTGAGGAGCTTGTGCTGGGCTGGGTTGGTGATGTATATACGATCCCCAGTGGGACTCACAGCACACTGGTATACTGCAAAACAGAGTCACATCAAGATATTAAATTACTTTAAATGTTTAATAATGTTAATAAACAAACTGCAGTGACATCGTATTATTAATGCGTCGTTAAACAGACAATTACGCATCTTAAAGATCTGCATAAAATCCAATAATAATAAATATTTTAGTGTGACAGGAAGGTTCTGTATCAGTTTATTGCCTACAAGTTTGACACGTTGACTGGTGAGTTAGAATTGAAGTCTACCACAATTACACAGATGGAAACGATTACACGGTACAATGAACATGTACGCATGAATGCGTAACTATATGCAATAATAACAGATTTCCTATACATGTATACATGAATGTGTCAGCTGATGCAACTATGGCATATGCAGTATTAATAGATTTTCTATACATATATACATGATTACTGACATCTGTGTTATTCTATAGCTGACACGGGCTGACATATTTATAACATGTACATGTACATTATAATAACAGAAGTTAAGCTTTTACAACAGGAAATATGTTTCAAAACAACCTGAAATAAAACTTTTCTCTTTTGTTCTTCTACACAAGTAACAGAAGCCAGTTGTTATTTAAACAGTTTTACCAATACAAATCTATTAATTTAACAAAATTCAACTACAACAATTTAAAGTTTATTTACCTCATATAACGTTTGGAAACACGATGAATTATGAAACAATAATGCATGTATATTTCCTTGAAAACCACAAAATATAAACAGCAGGTCACAGAGTCATTGATTTGCACTCACTGTCTATTTATAGACATGCCATGAAGTCAGAAGTGACAGTCAAAATGCCTGATAACTCATATATATAAATCAATAATATTGCAAATCATTCTTTACAGCTGTTGTTATGACACATGTACATTCTACAACTATGCAGTCTTACAATTACTTTATAATACATATCTCTAATAATATCCGGATTAACCCGCCATGATTCTAACCTGCATATCTACCGGATGTATCCTCATACAGCTTGCTGACCAGTTTCCCACTCAGTGTGTACTTGTACAGTGCAGTATGATCAGTGACATACAGCTCCCCCTGGTGGTGGGCAATACCTGCACAGTAATGTTGTAACTGAAGCTTCCTGCCCTTCACCAGCTGCCAATTATTGACAGAGATAAACTGGATCTCATGTGTGTTATCATCATTCACAGTAACAGCAACTTCACTGTGTGTTATATGACATATGTCCCATGGAGAAGTAGACACATCACAATGAGTAAGCACCCTGTACTGCTGGTCCAGCAGCTTTAATTTCTTATTATTGGAGTCTACAACAAGAATCTGGCCATCAGGGAGAACACATATGCCAATGATCCAGCATTCTGATGAATCACTCCGTATGCAAACATTATACTCTGACTTTCCTTTAACAGTAAACACCTGGTCTGGATTTCCCAGCACTGCCATCTTAGACTGTTGGTTAGCCGACCCAGAAACAAGTGTCACATCAGGGCAGTGTCTGAAAAGAGAATAGGAACTATATCATTCATAAATTTAACATTCATAATATTTACGAAAGGTTTAAATCATTATATTCAGATGAATAGTCATAAAATATTTAACGATAAACAGGAAAACACAGCCAGTATTTAAACTTCTAGTATATGAACAAATATAAACAACATGTTTTATCTATAGAATCGTAACATGAAACATTCAATATTTTATACATTGTTAATAAAATATACAAAACCATTTGTCCTGAATGCTTATTTGCATTGCTTATATTTCATTGCTCATATAACAGTGTCATGGTACAAACTAGGAGTGTTACAGATGGATTTTAATGATGTACAGATGGACTTTAATGATGTACCACTGCTGACAAACATGTTTCTATATGAATTCTATTACTTTTTAAAATGGTAAGATGATAATTAAAATCATTACAATTTCAAATGTAATTAAAACAAATTCCACCTTACCTTACCCTCTCGTTTAATTTAAAGGAACACAAAAATATTGTATTTAGGCCAAACAAAAAAACACATTGGAATAAATTACACTTTACTAGAGGGATGTCAATGTAAAGAAGACATTGAAAACCCAAATTGTGGCATGGGTTTATTTTATGAAGTTTATAGGATTGACAAAAAATCCACAATAAATATGTATATAACTCATTGAAATTTATTATTGTTGCCTCATAAAATTGCACTTTTATTAAGGCAGGTTTATGTTACATTACCGGTAATTCAAAGCGGTATCCGGACATATGCCCTCCCAGACATTTGCCACCCTTTAATATGCCCTCCGGTTAATATGCCGCCCGGACACTGGCCCTCCTGCTATGTTTAAATATTACTTTAAATACGCTTTTACAGTTTGAAATATAGTGCTAAAATTAACACATGTAACAATAAAGAAGAAGTGACAAGATTCATGTGCTGACAAAGAGTCCTTGATTAATTAAATGATGATCGATAACACATAAGGATAAACTGCATATGTGGAAATAATAGGTAGCAAACGTGAGAGTCTTACGATGTGCTACTAAAATAATGTATACAAAGAAAGATACCAAGTCAACAATATGGTGGTAATTACACGAGTTGTAACTATTAAAACAATATCTCTATACAGTGACAAATATCTATGTGATGTATTTACGTCAATATAATTTACAGACAGGGCTTTTATGTTTTTGCAAGTTATAAAAGGGCTGCAAAGTATCACTTCAGATAACGTACAGTGCCTTATCTCTTTATCTCTTAAATTTGTCTGAATATTAACAGTTGCATAATAATATAAGTTATTGAAATGAAGAGGATCATAAAAAATGAAGTAGACGTAATTTAGTTGTATTACGTTTATTCTTACATGTATCAGGTTGTTGTTATTTATTTTTAAACAAATTAATAAAGACGACTGATTGGACATCTTCATCAAAACTTTTAATAAAACAAATGTTTTTGCCAGCACACATTTTAAACATAATGGGAGAGACATGCGTTCCATGAATATTTATTGAGTGCCCTGATATTCTCTCAGAGGTGGCCACCCTCCCCTGGGGATACCGGAGACACTCCACTCCAGATGCGACCCATGTATTGAGTGTCTCATGCACTGCACATTGGTTTAAGGACCAGTTATGAGAGGGCCCGTGTCAGTGTGGCATATTAACAAGAGGGCATGTGTCCGGGGTGGCAAATGTCTGGCAGGGTATATGTCCACTTGACTAACAAGAGCACTGCCTAGCGGTGCTGGATGCTCGACTTTCTCATATTTGATAGTACTCTAGGCTTTTTTTCATATAATAAGTTTATCACTGTCATCAAGCATTTTGAAGTTCAAGTCAATACCTCTTATAGAAAATTTGATTTAAAGCAAACAAAATGCAAGTTGAAAAAATAGCAATAACTCCACCAAAATCCTTGATATAGTTACCACCTCTTGTCTACAGAATAAGTTCATCACTGTGATCACGTACTTTGAGTTTCAAAATTATATATACATCTGGACTCTGACAAAAAACGTAACCAAACTAGACATGTGACCGTAAGAAACGGATGTCCCCAAATTCCGCTGGTTGTCATAAAACTCTGCTGATGTCAGAAAAAATGCACCAAAATACCCAAGTGCACAAGCTTACATGCTGATGAATATGTTTATAAAGTTCCATCACTGTAGCAATAATTCTTTTCGAGTTACACGACTCAAGTCCAATAATGTCATTTTTTGCTAAAAAAAGGGCCATAACTCAGCTGATGACGGAAAAAAACGCACCAAAATACCCAGGTTCCCCATTTCAAATGTCGATTAATATGTATATAAAGTTTAATCACTGTAGCAGTAATACTTTTTACTTTTTGAGTTATGTGCGACTCAAGTCCAAAAATGTCATTTCTTGCTTAAAAATTGCCATAACTCCACTGATGTCTGAAAAACCTGCACCAAAATACCTAGGTGCACAAGTTCACATGCTGTTTAATATGTATATAAAGTTTTATCACTCTAGCATTAATACTTCTTGAGTTACACGCGACACAAGTCCAAAAATGTCACTGTTTGCTTAAAAACAGGCCATAACTCAGCTGAAGTCGGAAAAACCTGCACCAAAATACCCAGGTGCACAAGTTCACATGCTGATTACCGTAATCTTACAAATATAATACGCACTCATGTATAATAGGCACCCCCAAGTTTCAACAATATTTGTTGGAAAGAATAAAAATCTGAATATAATACACATCTGAAAGTGTCTGTTCATAACGCTTTTGTATGTCAGTACACAGGCCATAGTAGCTTACACAATGAAGTGTCTGTTCATAATGCTTTTGTATGTCAGTACACAGGCCATAGTAGCTTACACAATGAAGTGTCTGTTCATAATGCTTTTGTATGTCAGTACACAGGCCATAGTAGCTTACACAATTAAATCACGTAGGCATTTCGTTAAAACGGATTTTATGAAAACAGGAAAAAAGCGAGATTTACTCAATTGATTTTTGCTCAAATGCATGCGAGAATTATTAAAAACATAGATGAATTAAAATAAGTAAATAAGACGATTTAAATACAGACGACTGCATCTTGTTTATTTACAGAGGGAATTACGTTCACCCTTTTTTCAGACAATGGTTTGTACATGGAACTACATTCCATCTAAATTTTTATACACTACTAAATTGGTTGCTATATTAAAAATATTACCTTTACCCGATGCAGTACGTGATTTATGCATGTTCAATGGGAATACCCCCGTCCAGATTGGACGTCAATTATAGCATATCTTTAAATAGAAACATATTCCCAAAATGCACTCAATACTTCCGAAAAATGGCGAACGTTTGTGTTTATGTAATTCTTAAATACATTTATCATCAATATTGCCCAGAATTTGCTTTTAAAAATAAAAGTTGTGAATATACGGGATTATCTTGTAATGGATAGAGACGGGAATAGTCATATGTATCCAGTAATTGATACGGTCAGATTTATACAAATCTATAGGGGAAAGGGTTAAGTAAATATTTTGATAGAAATTTTCAGTTAAACTTTACAATCAAGTATAAAACACACACCCTATTTCAGATAAAAATTTTCAGGTAAACAAAGCTTTGATTGTATTGAAAGAAATACAGGAGTCCCCTACCAGTGAAAACCCCTACTGTGAGAGACTAAGATTGGCAGAAACCACATGCCATGTGAGGAGATATGAGTGGGCTTCTTGTGTTGGTTTTCTTTGTCTGCTAAGACAATAATTTATAATTAAAATGTTTGACCAAGCTATACCCTCTGCTAGTGTCTCTGTTGTTGTTAAAATAAACAACAGACACAGTTATAATTAGATCAGATGTTTAGGGGCCATTCTTGAAATTTGATTGGTCAGGCCTAATAATTATGCATATTAATTATTTGAATTTTCTCTTGTAAGTCGCCCAACTCTTCAGTGTACCCGAAACCTTAAAATCAGTAGGTTGGTCACTCATGTGCTAGTTTATACTCTGAAACTAGTGGGTCTGGCACAACTGTTTGTCATTCGTTTGGGGACTACAGATAGGAATATGCAGTAAGTAATATATTTTCTTTGGTATCTCATAATTGTCAGTTTTTTATGAGAGAAATAATTGTTCTTTATTGATAGTATTTCCTAATATTTTCTTAGTACATTTTTTTATACTCAGTTAAGTTTACATTTTTTGGTAAAGGGCAGGAAAACCACACATAATTTTATATGTAACTTGATTGCTTTGATATATGTGATCGGTATGAATGTATATGTATTCATAAGATATTGTTTGTATATTGACATTTATGACCTTTGTTAAATCATGTATTTTTTAATATAATGCACGCGTTTGATTGAATGATATGCTATGTTTAGGTAACATTGTTACTTTCAGATAACCGTCTTTATAGTCGTCTAATGACAACGTCTTGATAATCGTCTTGAATTCAACATCATTTAACAACCAATAACTTCGTCTTTAACACCTGTTGACGACATTCCATTAATGAAGCGAAGAATACTATTAAGACGCGTGTGTTGCCTTGTGTCTTAACCCCCCAAAGATGACCGTGACACTGAAAGCCAAGTAAAAAGGGCATAGTTAGCTGCCGAGTGCAGCACAGTTATTGCATATTCCGTGAAAAGACATGTTACAAACATGGACATAAGTGCAGACGGGGAGGTGGAGTTTGCCGGCAACCGCCAAGAAGCAAGTGCAGAGGCAGCCACCTCAGACATGGGGTCGTTGCGCAGCAAGACGAGTAGCTGCAGGAGACGCCGTGCCGAGCTAAAGCTAGAACAAGCCAGACGGCGCCAAGAGCTCGAACACCAAGAAGTCGAGCTACGACAACAGATCGAGATCCAGGACCTGGAAGAAGCCATGGCCAACGCAGAGGTCGATGCGCGGTCTTCAGCCTCATCCGGATCCGGACCATCAACATCCAACGAAGTCGGTGCCACAGGGACGACGTTGCCACATACAGCTATGAACGGTGACATTAAAGTGGATGAATACTTGTCAGGACTTCAAAAATTCACTAACAACTTACAGGACAACATGAACCTTCCAAAACCGGAATTATTAACATTCTCAGGAAACCCATTGGATTATTGCAAATTTCTTTGTAATTTTGAAACAAACATTGAGTGCAGAATAACAGACGATCGACTTAAGTTAGGTTATTTAATTCAATTTTGTAAGGGTGAGCAAAACGTGCAATTGAGGATTGTGTGGTTCTTCCTCCCTTAGATGGATATTTAAGGGCTAAGGAAATTCTTCTCAACAGGTATGGTAAGCCCCACTTAGTTGCTAGGTCACATGTTGAACGTTTAATTAATGGCCCTAACATCCGATCTAATGATGTCCAAAGCTTAACGGATCTGTCACTTGACATGGAAAAATGCGAAATAACACTGTCGACGTTGGGTTACACGGAAAACTTGCTTAAGATTGTAAGGAGACTCCCCACACATATCAAGTCGAAATGGGTTGAGCGGGCAAGTAATTCGATAGAACAGGGAACTGAGCCGGCATTTAAAGACTTGCTCAGCTTCATTCAACAGAGGGCTCTGGTAGCTAACACAATGTATGGCAGAGATCTTGCATGTGAGTCTAAGCAGCTGATTTCTCCATCAGTGGTCAGTTCTAGGTCGCATCAGGTCAATTCTAGGGACCGTGGGAAAGCTGTTATGTTATCTACAACAGGTAGAGAGAGCCAGGCACGAGCGAGTAATGGGTTTAAACCAACGCATGCTAGGCGTTTATTATGTGTGTATTGTCAAGGGAGCCATAAATTGATCCACTGTGAGAGGTTCAAAACAATCAATGTTGATGGTAGATTAGCTGTTGTGAGAGAGAAGAGAATGTGTGAAAATTGTTTGAATTTTAATCACAATAGTAGTTTGTGTAGTGAGGGTAGTCAGTGTGAAGTAAGTAATTGTGGAGAAAAGCACCACACATTATTACACAGACCTTTGACTGTAGAAAACCAGAACCTGGTAGGCCACAGTAATTGCTGCACTGAGATTGATGTCTCCATACCTAGTAAGGTAAGCCTACGCATTGTACCTGTCATTGTGCAATACGGCTTAAGGAAAGCTGAGACATATGCCTTACTAAATGAGGGTAGCGATGTAACATTGTGCAGCGATAGTCTGGTTAAGAAATTAGAGGCGAAAGGCGTTTCTCGCCAATTCACCATTACCACGGTGAACCAGTCTGCAGAGCAGCGAACTGGTGTAGAAGTGCAGCTTAAGGTAAGTTCTTTAGATGACAGGGAATACCTTAACATTAGGAGAGCCTGGTCAGTACCGGAGCTACCTATATCGGTGGAGTCTCTCCCCAAAGAAAATGATATAGGTAAGTGGAAACACCTTGCAGGTATCAAATTACCTCAGGTAAGTTCTTTTAAGGTGGAGTTACTTATTAGAAGTGACTGCCCAGAAGCTTTCTGGGTTGAAGAAGAGCGACGGGGAAAGAGGGGCGATCCTTATGCGATACGGTCTCCCCTTGGCTGGACAATATTAGGTCCAACAGGTAAGGGCACGTCCTCCAATGGAAATGTAAATTTTCAGCGCAGTGCAAACACGCAGGAACAGATTGACAAGTTGTGGACAACTGATTTTCCTGACTGTGGCTTGGACAATAAGGTTGGAATGTCCAGAGAAGACCACCGAGCTCTATCGTCCATGGTAAGTTCCGTGGAGAAGGAAGGTAAGCACCACAAAATTGGTCTACCGTAGCGCCAAGAACAAGTAAGTTTGCCAAACAACAAGGCTTTAGCTGTTACACGTCTTGGGCAGTTAAGCCGAAAGCTATCAAGAGACCCGAACTTACATACTCTGTATACTGAAACGATGAATTGCTATATTGAGAAGGGCTATGCGAAACCTGTGAAAAACACTGGTGAGATGGAACCAACAAGAGTATGGTACCTCCCACATCACCCAGTGTGCAACCCAAACAAACCAGGTAAGGTGAGGATAGTCTTTGACTGTGCGGCAAAGTACAGAGGTACATCTTTGAATGACAACCTCTTGCAAGGATCAGATCTAGTTAACAGCTTAGTAGGCGTGTTGATAAGATTTCGAGAGCAACCAGTAGCCTTGGTTGCCGACATTGAAGCCATGTTCCACCAGGTCAAGGTCAGTGACAAAGATAGAGATGCACTAAGATTTCTTTGGTGGACTGGTGGAGATATGAAACAGCCACCTGGTGAGTACTGTATGACTGTCCACCTGTTTGGTGCGACATCATCGCCTAGCTGTGCAGCGTACAGCTTGAGGTGCACAGCAAGAGAGAATGCTGACAGCTTCAGTCCAGCAGCCGTAGAGACGGTAGAAAGAAACTTCTATGTTGATGACCTGTTGAAGTCTGTACCAGATGTTCAGGTAGGTATAGATTTGTCTGCTGAACTGAGAGAACTATTGTCAAACGGGGGATTCAAGTTGACAAAGTGGATTTCGAACAGTAATAGGGTTCTCGACACGATCCCCGAATCTGACAGGGCAGTTAAGTGCACAAAAGTTGACCTTGATAGCGACAAACAGTTTGAACGTGCTCTTGGTTTGCACTGGTATGTAGAGAAGGACACCTTTGTATTTGATGTATACCTGCCAGATAAATGCCACACGCGACGTGGTATATTGTCAGTAGCAAGCTCGCTATACGACCCACTTGGATTGGTGGCACCCATCACTCTCATCCCAAAACTTATCCAACAGAATGCATGCCGCAAAAAGCTGCAGTGGGATGACAAAATTTGTGACAAGGACGTCGAAAAGTGGTCACAGTGGTTGGAGAAACTACCTGCATTATCACCTGTAAGTATTGATAGATGTTTCAAGCCGGTCGCTGTGGATGGCCCATCGAAAGTTGAACTGCACATGTTCAGCGATGCATCAGAATATGCATATGGGGCTGCGGTGTACATCAAGATATACGATGCCAACCGCAACTGCAAAATCAGCCTTGTTATGGGTAAGTCAAGATTGGCGCCAATCAAGGCGATGTCTATACCACGCCTAGAGTTGGCCGCAGCAGTTGTAGCTGTAAAGCTGTACCAGCTAGTATCACAGGAACTGGACTCCAACATTGATGAAAGGTATTTTTGGACCGATTCGATGATAGTTTTAGGCTACATCAAAAATGAAACTCGACGCTTCAAGACATTTGTAGCAAATAGGCTTGCAGCAATACATGACGTCACATCGCCTGCAGAGTGGAGATATGTTCCTTCACAAATAAACCTGCTGATATAGCATCAAGGGGACTGTTTCCAAATGAAACAGATAAACTGGGAAGCTGGCTAAGGGGCCCAGACTTTCTACAGACAGGTAAGGTGGACTGGTCAATGAATCCACAGTATGTAGCCATTTTAGATGATGATGCTGAAACCAAGCAGGTATGTAATACACATGCCACTCAAATGAAACCTGATACCGTACTTGATAGCCTGATGATTAGGTACTCTAACTGGCATCAACTGCAGAGGTCAGTGGCATGGTTACTCAGGTTTAAATCATACCTGATGCAGAGACATTTAAGAAGAAAGCTAGCACACTGTAAAAATGGCACATTGACAGTAGGTGATCTATGGAAAGCCACACATGCCATTATATCGTTTGTGCAAAAGTGTGAGTATAGCAATGAAATCTGTAGTGTTCTGAATTTACGACATGTTTCAGGGAAAAGTGCTCTGGCCAAACTTAGCCCAGTTTTCACGGATGGTCTACTCAAGGTAGGTGGTCGCCTCGAAAATGCCCACTTGAGTAACGACGCCAAACATCAGGTCATTCTACCAGGTAATCACCATGTGACAAGAATTCTTATCAGGTCATACCATGAAACGAATGCTCACATGGGACCACAGCACATATTGTCCTTGCTGAGACAACGGTATTGGATTACACCGGGTCTCAAATCAGTTAAGTCTGTGGTCAGCAAATGTATTGATTGTAAGAGACGACAGCAGCAGCCAGAAACTCAACAGATGGGTCCACTTCTGTTGAGCGGCTTGAGCCAGATAAGCCGCCATTTACCTACGTTGGAGTTGATTTCTTTGGTCCAATGTTCGTGAAATCTGGCAGGAGGCAGCTGAAAAGGTATGGCTGTCTGTTTACTTGTTTGTGTACCAGAGCGGTACACGTTGAGATTACGCACAGTCTGAATACCGACTCTTTCATTGGTGCGTTACAGCGTTTTGAGAGTCGAAGAGGCAGACCGGAAAAGATTTTTAGTGACAATGGCACAAATCTGACAGCAGGTGAAAGGGAACTGCGTGAGTCGATACAGCAGTGGAATCATAGCCACATCTCTAAGCATCTGAACCAGAAAGGTATCGCATGGCATTTCAACCCTCCATATGCAAGTCATATGGGAGGAGTTTGGGAGAGGTTGGTTCGATCCTTCAAAAATTCATTGAAGTCAGTTGTGCGTGAACAGCTTCTCTGCGACGAAGCCCTGGCAACTTTGGCCACCGAGGTCGAGAAAGTCTTGAATGACTGACCAATTACACAGGTAAGTGATGATCACCGTAACCCACAAGCACTTTCTCCCAACACACTGTTGTTGTTACGCCCCAATAGGTGTTTCCCTCCAGGTGTGTTTGATAAGACCGACAATTACTGCCGACGGTGGTGGAGGTAAGTCCAGTACTTGGCCAATATCTTCTGGAGGCGTTGGCAAAAAGAATACCTCCCAGCATTGCAGGTAAGATCGAAGTGGCAACACAGCAGACGAAATTTAGCTGTGAATGACCTTGTACTCGTGTGTGACGAGACTTCTTCACGCGGACATTGGCCTTTGGGACTTGTGCAGGAGGTAAGAACAGGTAGAGATGGTCTTGTGCGGACATGCGAGGTTCGAGTGAACGGAACTACAAAGGTAAGGCCAGTGACACAGTTGTGCTTGTTAGAGCAAGCTGCCTAGTATTTGTCACACTAGTTATTTAGACTGCGACGTCTTCTTGTAGTGTTAATGGATAGTAGAAACTTAGTTCATTTGCATCTCGTAGAGTATTTAGTTATGTACTCATTTCGTTGTGTATCTGTATGAAAGTTGTTTATGGACATATTTGGTCATAGCTTAGTCTCTAAATTATTAAAGTAAAATGAACTTATATGGTAAGTTCATTGGGTGGCGGTGTGAGAGACTAAGATTGGCAGAAACCACATGCCATGTGAGGAGATATGAGTGGGCTTCTTGTGTTGGTTTTCTTTGTCTGCTAAGACAATAATTTATAATTAAAATGATTAAAATGACAGTTTGACCAAGCTATACCCTCTGCTAGTGTCTCTGTTGTTGTTAAAATAAACAACAGACACAGTTATAATTAGATCAGATGTTTAGGGGCCATTCTTGAAATTCGATTGGTCAGGCCTAATAATTATGCATATTAATTATTTGAATTTTCTCTTGTAAGTCGCCCAACTCTTCAGTGTACCCGAAACCTTAAAATCAGTAGGTTGGTCACTCATGTGCTAGTTTAGACTCTGAAACTAGTGGGTCTGGCACAACTGTTTGTCATTCGTTTGGGGACTACAGATAGGAATATGCAGTAAGTAATATATTTTCTTTGGTATCTCATAATTGGCAGTTTTTTATGAGAGAAATAATTGTTCTTTATTGATAGTATTTCCTAATATTTTCTTAGTACATTTTTTTATACTCAGTTAAGTTTACATTTTTTGGTAAAGGGCAGGAAAACCACACATAATTTTATATGTAACTTGATTGCTTTGATATATGTGATCGGTATGAATGTATATGTATTCATAAGATATTGTTTGTATATTGACATTTATGACCTTTGTTAAATCATGTATTTTTTAATATAATGCACGCGTTTGATTGAATGATATGCTATGTTTAGGTAACATTGTTACTTTCAGATAACCGTCTTTATAGTCGTCTAATGACAACGTCTTGATAATCGTCTTGAATTCAACATCATTTAACAACCAATAACTTCGTCTTTAACACCTGTTGACGACATTCCATTAATGAAGCGAAGAATACTATTAAGACGCGTGTGTTGCCTTGTGTCTTAACCCCCCAAAGATGACCGTGACACTGAAAGCCAAGTAAAAAGGGCATAGTTAGCTGCCGAGTGCAGCACACCTACTAATTAAACATTGTGCAATACCGTCAAATTGCCCTTTACCTGTAGATGTACAAAGTTTCATATTCAAATCCCATTTGTCACTTTAATATTAAGTTGTTGTTTTTTTCTATTTTATTAACATTGACCAGACATTCGAGCTATTTTTTGAGTTATTAGAGTACTAAACTGACAGAGGGCAATCATATAGTCCATTCTGTGTACCAAGTTTTATGATCATATGTTCTTTGCGAATTATTACAGTACTAAGTTTATTTTTATTTTAAGTAACAGTCATGTGACCTTTGACCTCTTGTGAAAAATAAAGGGTTGTGTACAATCCTTAAATTGCTCTTTCATCATAGTATCTTCAGTACTTTTCGAGTTAGAGCAGGATCCAGGTTTTGGGGACGGATCAGATAGACAGAGTGAGACCGACCAAAGAACAGACAGACAGATGCACACAGACGGAGGGCAAACCCATACTACAATCTGTGTACCAAGTTTCATAAAGTTTCATGACCATATCTTATGCACTTATCAAAATATTACGGTATTAAGTTTATTTCTATTTTTAGTAATAGTCACCTAACCTTTGACGTCTGTTGAGAAATAAAAGATCGTGCATAATTCTCACATTGCTGTTGCTTTGTATACAAATTTTCATCGAAGTGTCTTCAGTACTTTCCGAGTTATCACAAGATCCAGGTTTCGGGGACAGACGGACGGGCAGACAGACATAAGGACAAACAGACAGACAGAACAACACACAGACAGATGGCAAACATATAGTTCTATCTCTGTACAAAGCTTCATGGTGATATCTTATTTCTATTTCGAATTATTGCAGTATTTAGTTTACTTTTATTTTTAATAACAGTCATGTGACCTTTGACCTCTGATGAAAAAAGGTTGTGAATAATCCTCACATTGCTACATTGCTATTTATATGTATACCCAGTTTCATAGAAATAGGTTCAGTACTGTTTGAGTTAATGTAGGAACCAGGTTTTTGGGACGGACAGACGAACATACGGAAGGACGGACGGACAAAGAGGCAACTATGTGCTCCCCTGAAATTTTGTGGGGAGCATAATAAATGAATAGTTTGACAGCCCAGGGTACTTTGCTAACAGATCATCATACTTATTTGCATGAACAAATACATGTGACATATGGACACCAAATCGCCAGTCACATGAGCAAAATGAGGTAAAATAGACGATTTCAGGTGCTGCATACAACTTAAAATAAGGTTTTCTGGTGCAACATGGCAGTGTTTGGAAGGTTTGCTATTTACACCATAATTGTATTTGTTTACACATACAATTTGTTTTTTAATCCAACCATGGCAATCAGATCACCAGCATACTATGCAATATTTAAACATTTAAAGCCGCAGTCCAAAGAATATAAATCAATACATCTTAAAATGGCATTAATTCTGATGAATAAAAATGGCGTTTGTTTGACTGTAAACTGTTTCTTATTTAAAAAAGGCATTTTATAATGTCTACGTTTATAAATGCTTGGTACGAACGGAATATACATTAATGTACATATTGATTTACTCCAGAGGCATCACCAGCAATCGCATTCAGATAACAATAAGATAAAAAGTTACCAAAACATTATTATTTTACCCATTTCAATGCAGTTTTGTTCATTTTGATCCGTAAGATGTCTATAAGAAACTTTTTCTACAAAGTTCTATTTTTATTAACATATTTCTGGACTGTGGTTTAAATCCATCTCTAAGATGAATCCTATTTTTAGAAGAACTAATTTTTTTGCAACTTTCTGTACCTCGAGTCTTATTATGTTTGGTACTGTAACGTATGTTATAATGGTAAATAAATCTATCGCTATGACCTGTTTTTAAGTAAACAGACATATATCACAGAGCACATCTGTCTAATGGTAAGAACTAGACTCCCAAAGGAGGGTACAGGCTATTTCACAGGCAAAAAATTATGACCCATGATTTGAGGCCTGTTACAGATGAAACGAGGATCATGTGGTTTTTATTATTATTCAATTTCAGCTCAAAGAACATATTATGGGCAATATCAAATTATAGATTTAACACACTATACTTCACGTTCATAAATAAGACCATTACAAAAAAGTACTTCTTTAAAGTATGGAACAAATAAATTGAATAATAAACCATGCACACATCTGTATCATTTTTGCAGAATTATGTTAATGGCTACGTAATAATCATAAAGGCAATATTAGAAGAATTACGGCACATAATCATTGCACATAATCATTGTACAACTTTTTATGCACTTCTATGTTCTTTTATCATTTATTTTTTTCATATCAAACGCAAACTCTTGATTGGAATGGTTTCAACTAGAACATCACGAGCCATGATTGAAAAAGAACCGTCTGTCACTGTAATGGCCAATAACGTGCTGATTAACTGTCAACTGTTTCCACTATAGAAATCTTAGTAGTTCCAATAGTGGAAAAGACTTCATATTGCAAGCAGCCTATCAAAGAACTCTGTCTGGTTTCCTGACAAGAATATCAATCATGTTGTAGAGCACTTCAGACAGTTGTTATGGAATTCCGATTTATATCTGGTCAACAAGTACCCTAATTGCTTATGAACACATTCACATTGAGCATAAACACATGGTGCCTGTTACATCAACAATCTAATATAATTGAGGCGTCACGTTGGAAAACTGTGATTAATGCATGTGCGTAAAGTGTTGTCCCAGATCAGCCTGCGCAGTCCACACTTTCCACTTGTTTGGTATTTTCTGTTTCAAGGAAGACTCTTCTAAACATAAATCCACTGTAGGCGGAAAGTGCAGTCTGGGATTAGCCTGTGCATACTGCACAGGCTGATCCTGGATGAAAATCATTTAACACCACTGAAAACATGGAAAGTATGATCGGTTTATTCATGGAACACATTAATAATGTTTGAGTTTATCGCAAATTAATTTTGGGACCGATAAGTTCTGTAATTGTGTCCAAAAAATCTACAGTCCCAGAAGACTCCTTAGGCCACAACAAATTGATCAGTTGTTCTACGGATTTTGTCCAAAAAAAATTGGAGCGAGCGAGCGAAATAAAAATAAAAATATTTTTTTTCCATTTTCGATAAAATCGGAGGCGAGCGAAAAGCGCAAAATAAAAAAAAATCCTATCTTGCCCATAGTGTTTAATAATTACTCACAAACGCCATCATAACTTGATATCTTGTCAATAATTTCTTCTTCATCTGCTCTGTACCATAAATTGTTGTCAAAATCAATATATATGTAATAAACTAAGCAACTAATTTCTCCATTTCTTTTTTGACCATGTCCTGCAAAGGGTTTTGTGCAACAAGTCTTCATTAGTGATTCAGCTATTAAATTAACGACCGGCAGTAAATACTAAATAGCCATATCTTAACTATAAGAAAGTAGACCTTATACAAGGTAATTGTCATTATCAAAATATATATTGGATTCACCAAGTCATTCACTACCAACAGTTTAATAACATGAATATGAAATGTCATACAATAAACACAAAACAATTTAGGAATCACTAGTATAAGATCTGTATCTTTAAATGACACGACGAAACAACTGGACGCCACCATTTTTTTAAACCGTAAACCAGGACTCACACTGGCTCTTATTTTTCTTGAGCCATTTTTTTTTATCGACTCGCAACATCGTTGCGTGTTTCCATGTCAGGGAATAGTTATATCTTACTGTTTTAATTGCTATAAAATTATACTTCACTGTGCTGTATTACATTAATTAATGATGGCATTAACAAAAGCATTAGTATACTTCGTTTTTATATTAACATTTTTCTCAATTGTTCATTGCAGTAAACTTGGATAATTATTTTTTATTTAAACATACACTCTTAAATTATCTATAAGATATTAACAAAATATATCCATAAATAAATTAAAATTAATAACTAACATAATGACTTGGCTTGCCCTGTTAAATGTACCTTAATATAGAAAGGCTGAACAAAATGTACACCAAACAGATACTTTGAATTTATAAAATGGACATGTCAGAAACAACTTATATGTGTGGATATTAGAAGTAAGAAATCAAGGTCAAACCGCTGGTCAAAACTGTCCGAAATGTAAACATACCCGATAATCAGTCCATTTGACATAATCCAGACATCCAATTTCACACATCCTTTATCAACAAGATAATCCTTTAATTAACTGTTAATTAACTGCTGATATTACGAGAGCTTGCTAGCAATCATCTTTAATTAGGCAATGAATGCTGACAAACAGCTTGTTGTGTTTTCACAAGTTTGATAAAACATTATAAGAAATTGCCGAGTTGAAATACACATGGCAGCTGTGCAAGACTGGCTGTTGGCGATTAAAGGTCTGGGTCATAAATTGTGTGCTCTGTACATAAACCAGTCGCCGCAAAGTGCCTTATTCACGTCTGTATCAGTACCAATTGCTTGTTATAATTTGGTACACCACAAAGGCGGTGTTTAACGTAAAATGAGACTCATTGTTGAAAACTTCATTTTAAAAAATCGGATGCGGGGCAAACTTGTAGGTGCGGGCGCAAAATAAAAAGAAATTTTTTATTTTTTTTATTTACGATTTTAAGGTGCGGCAAATCCGACGAACATCTGATCAATTTGTTGTGGCCTTAGTGAAGACCAAAAAAGCTGGGCTCAGAGTAGTCAAGTAACTGATCATCTAGTCCCTCTTATTTTGGGGAAAAGAATGACATCTCGATATTCATTTCAATGCCAATTGTCTTTTTTAAAGACATTTCTTGTCTTTCTGGTTGTTTTGCTATGTGATTGTGCTTTTTGTGTGATCTAACCTCAAAGTGTGTTTGTTAGTTTGTTTGGATTTTTCGCCGTTTTTAAAAATATTTCAGTCATATCACAGCAGCCAGTTAACGTACTCACACTTTTCCAGGGCAAGCTTAGCCAATCTAAGCGGGTTACCAGTACTAAGTGCAAATACCTATGCCAGTAACTGACAACTGCCCTACTTGTGGAGGTAGGGGGAGAATGGCTGTAGAAATAATTTCATGACCAATCCCCACACAAGTTATGTGGCTGGGCTGGGGTTCTAACTCACGATCCCCAGATTGACAGTCTAACGCTCTATGAACTGAGCTAGCCAGACCCAGTGACCTTGACCTTTGAACTTGGGCACAGGTCTTCATGTGAAGCACTGTCTTGACATGGTGTACAATTTGTGGCAAGTTACGTTCAAATTCCCTGATAAATGATGAATAAACACTTTGGACAAGCTGTAATATGCCAATTATTAAATGTTGACCTTTGACCTCTAAGTGTGACCCTGACCTTTGAGCTAGGGACAGGTGTCTTGCGTGTGACACACCGTCTCCACATGGTGAACATTTGCAGCAAGTTCTTTTAAAATTCCCCGATAAATGATGAATTAACAGTTGAAATGATCGGACGCATGGACTCAGGACGCATTCATGCACATATACTGATCTGCCATTGTGACAATTACTAAGTCGAGCTGACCACATGCAGGCTCGACGAAAAAAGTATTTGTTCTCCCAAGAGTATAATGTCTGCAAGTCAAGTTTCAAACCCTAGGTTCTAAATGTGAACAGTATTTGTACATCCAACAGTGTATGTCTAAAAGTCATCAGCAAACACTACATTCATAATGTAAACAGTATTTGTTCACCCAGCAGTATATATTTATGTCTTAGGTCGTTTTCAAACCCAAAGTTTCAAATGCTAACAGTGTTTGTTCATCGAACGCAGCTTTTGTGCACCAAACACTTGTCCTAATACGGAAACTGTCACCACAAATCCCTGCCTATCTTTCCTATTTGAAATGACAGACAAGTCAGTCTTTAAGTAATAGGCCTTCAAAGGTAGGTAAAATGTCTGAGAGAATTTACACAGTAGTACCGGCGCCAAAGTTCATCGAAAACGATAAATTATAGACAATGTGTATAATACATACATTTATTTGTGGATGATATTGTTTTCTCTTTAAAAATCATATATTATGTAAAGATGTCAGATGCAATACACCGTTTGCACAGGATACCACATAAAAGACATTTGTACGTTTCAAATAAATATGATTTAAAGTCGAAATTCAAGTCAAATCAATGACTTCTATAGAGTCTAAACAGTTTTTTGCAATAAATAGTTTAGTTTCCAGAAACCTAAATAGACAAAACTTTGTTGCATGGTTCCATTAGCAATCACATCAAATATCGTATTGTTTTTATGCATTCATACAAAAATGATATAAAGTGATAAAGTAGAGGGGTGTTCACAATTCCTGGCTCCAATTTCTGGCGATTTCATATTTTTTCTTGCACCATATGTCAGCGAAATTGACACAAAGTCAGAGTAACTTGCCTTATTAGCTCATAACGCTATCATACGAGAATCTTTCACAAATGTAAATGCAAATGTTGGTCTGATCAGTTCGATGAAAAAAACAGTGCATAACACATTTCAAGACAATTGATGAGTTTTTTTATGACATTAACTTCGAAAAACATACCATTACAACCCGGTAAATGAATAAAACTAAATTTTCGACGCGTGTGTGTTAAAATTTAGTCAGCAAGAGATTTTACATATTTAAAGATGTTCCTGATATAAATATATTTTATTGTTAAATACGTATTAAGTGGTCAGGCACATCAAACAAGGGCAATTTACTGCCATAAAAGGTGTATGACGTTGAGATGAACCATCATGTCTTTCGAACATAATACGGTGAAGTATTAATTTATTCAGTGAAACAAAGTGCACTTGATGATGATGTGCAAAGAATTATTTGATACAGATCTGTAGCTGATAACTGCAGACCCACAGACAACATTACGGGGTTATCACTGCACGATCAAAGGTTTACGCCCCCCTAACCCGGAATCCCGCATCCGCCCCTGGATATCTGGGCATATCAGACAATTCATTGAGAGAAGACATACATTAAAATGTAACTTGTAGATAGATGAGGACAAGATGACAGAAATACTGTCACTAACTTCTGAGAATAATTAAAGATAAATGATTATATTGTCATTATGCATTAGAATGCCCAAAAAAGCATGAATATCAAATAATCGGGTGTGTCTTCATGTCCTAAATAAACCATAGTTATATAAAAAAAAATTACTGGTACACATTTTTTAACAATACACTGCAGATCTGCTATATTGTGATCCATTATTTTGCGATATCCAATATATTTGTAAGAGTGTAAAAATTGGCACAAATATGTATCAATTTATAGTAAAACTAAAACAGTCTTAAAAAATAGGGGTCACCGGCCTTTTTCTGGAAAGATTGAATTTTGAAAACGGTACCAGTCGAAGACCCGTTTTTAGTGTTTGTTACTTAGAATGTTGAGTAATATAAAGCATTCGTATTCAAACAAAGATTGAGATTTTTAAATGGAATTTTTTTTAAACGTTTCGTTTGGTAATATACAAGTGCAGTTTAATGATGAAACATGCTTTATCTACAGTCATCATTTAATAAATGACTTTTTATGGACACTTAACGAGGTAAATTATGCATTAAATATGCCTGTAAAAACATCAATTATTTATCAAATATGCGAATATTTTTGGTTCCAAACAACATATTTTGTTGAAACTTTCCATACACACGCATCATTGTATACTGCAACTAAAACAATCTTTAAAAAAAGGGTCAGCGGCATTATTCCGGAAATTTTGGGATTTGAATACAGTACCTTTTTTCAGTTTTGATTTTTTATCAATGTTTAAAGTATATAGGAGCGCTTTTTTTTCAAACAAGGTTATGTTTCTTTCAACTGATGTTTTACATGTCTTGTTTGACCACACAAGTGTATTTTGGTAATAAAAATTGTGTTATATACAATTACTGTTAAAATAATGAATTTGACTGGACATTGAAGTACTAATAATACCTTCTGAAATGGCATTTATTATATTATTTATAAATATTGGACTTGAAATAGGGTACCTGTGAAGTCTTTTTCATGTTTCGTGTTTATGTAAACAATGTATCAATTGCCAAAATAGAATATAGATATTTTTATGGATCTAACTAATTTGTTTGGCAATACATTGTAGTATTGTGTTTTTGATTATTTTAATGCTTTGTTAACTTTTAACCATTGACTGGAACTTAATGAACTTACACAGATTTATATTTATTGATTGAAATTAGTATATTGTAACCTATATACAGTAAAGAAATAATGAAGCAAAAGGAGAAATGAACCCAATTATTTTATTATTGTTGCAAATGTCTTTAAATCATTTGTTCCAAAAACAATCACCAGACATACATAGATGGAGTTCTACAGCAGAGGCCATGTTACAGCCAAACATGTTTGTCAATTACATCTAATTGTCCACAAGTTCTTTCGCATTGCCAACATATATCTTTTAAAAGTTTACTACACTTTGTACTGTGCTTGTAGCCTCTCCATGTGTACAACAAATATACAGATCACTAACATAAAAGTAAGATATTTTCTTGCAGACCAGCCTTCAAACCCTGAAAGAAATTCACTGTTTACTCTTTTTTTTAAAGACCATATTTAATACCTAGAGGCAATTGTGTTCCATGTTGCCCATCATTTTCTGTCTATGGGAGAGTGCAATTTGGTGAGTGCTTTGGCCAGTTTGCTTAATGCCACTAATGCTAGATCTCGTCTGTTGGAGACAGACTTAATTCAACTGATACATTATGCTGTCATCATGAAACAACAAATTTAAATAACATCTTTTTAGATGGATAGAATGTCTTAACCACTTAAGAAATAAAGATGTCCATCGGAATTTAATTCAGATGTCTGATACTGTGTAACAGTTCTCACATATTTTTGCATTTCTTATCTATACTTGGATTGTGTTAAAGATTTAAAAGTATGCTAAAACAGGAATGTCTGAAAGTGGATGGCAAAAAAGCTTTAATTCATTTGTGGAACAAAAATTCCAAAATATTAATGCGTTAACATTTTACTACATACATTAATTTGCCACGAAAATTGAGTTCTGCTTGTTCAAAAATCATTTGATATAAAAACAGTGATCCTAGAAAGATAATTTACAAACACAGAACACAAAAACTTTTGCTGTGCTGCACTTCCACCTAAAAATGAAACTGTTGTACATGGCATACATGTGACCTACTTTTCCTGCTGCTGCTTCATCTGCTGCTGATGTTCGCGCACACTGCGTTGCACTTCCTCCTGGATTGCTGTCTGCATCTCCTTGCTACCGAGGCTGTACCGTGTCTTCAACTCCTCCCTGAAAATATTTAATGATTTACTTAAGCTACACTTTGATGACCTCAAATTTAAGATTTCTTGAAACTAGACAAGAATGCCACCACATTCTGCTGGTTGTCACAAAACCCAAGCAGATATAGTTTTTGAGTTACATGCGACACAAGTAAAAAATTGTTAAATATTGCTAAAAAAGGGGGCCATAATTCTGCTGATCTATGATAAAAATTGCACCAAAATACCCAGGTGCACAAGTTGACATGCTGATGAATATGTTTATAACGTTCCATCACTCTAGCAGTCATACTTTTTGAGCAACAACTGAAACAGACCAAACATGTCATTTTTTGCTAAGAAAGGGCCATATCTCTACTGATATCAGAAAGAAGTGCACCAAATACCCTGGAACACAAGTTCACATGCTGATGAATATGTTTATAAAGTTCCATCACTCTAGCAGTTACCTCGACAAAAAAATCCAACGGACGGACAGGACTGACGCACAAAGGCAAATCTATATGTTGCCCAACTAGGGCACTCACCTTTGTAACCCAATTGGAATTTGCATCCCAATGTGTGGCTTATTTTTATCCCAGGGGCATAATTTGAACAATCTAGAACAAACCTCTGGGCCTTGTGGTTTCAGGTGAAGATTTTTAAAGTCATATTGCTATTTAAGTCAATATAAACCATGTGGCCATACGGGGTGCAGGCAGATTTGACCCCAGGGCAGGGGCATAATTTGATCAATCTTTGGAGAGGACCACTAAGCAATGTTGCATACCAAATATAGGAAAGCTGAGGGCCTTGCCATTTCAGAAGGGAAGATTTACAAAAATGTCATTTTGCTATTTAAGTCTAAATAAGCCATGTGACACTTGGGGCGTGACAAGTTTTGACCCCAGGGGCATGATTCGACCAATATTTGTAGGACCACTATACAATAGTATGTACCAAATATGAAACCTCTAGGCCTTGCAGTTTCATAGGCCTTGCAGTTTCAGAGAACAATTTTAAAGCCATTTTTCTATTTAAGTCTATATAAACCATGTGACCCTCGGGTGTGGTCAGTTTTGACCCATGGAGCATAATTTGAACAATCTTTGTAGAAGACCACTATAGGATGTTACACACCAAATACACAACCTCTGGGCCTTGCAGTTTCTGAGGAGAATATTTTTAAAGACATTTTGCTATTTAAGTTTATGTAAACCATATGACGCACTGGGCGTGGCCAGTTTTGACCCCAGGGTCATAATTTGAATACAGAGATCACTATACGATGTTACCCACCCAATAACAAACCTCTGGGCCTTGCGGTTTCTGCAGATCAAGTTTTTAAGTCATTTTGCTATTTAAGTCTATATAAGTCATGTGACCTCCTTGGCGTGGCCATTTTTCTCCCCAGGGGCCTAAATTGAACAGTATTTGTAGAGGACCACTATAGGATGTTACATACCAAATACATACCAAATATGAAACCTCTGGGCCTTGCAGTTTCAGAGAAGATTTTTAAAGACATTTTGCTGTTTAAGTTTATATAAACCATGTGACCCCCGGGGCGTGGCCCAGTTTGACCACAGGGGCATAATTTGAACAAACTTTGTAGAGGAACACTATAGGATGACAAATAAAAAATAAAAAATATCTGGGCATTGCGGTTTCAGAAGAGAAGATTTTTGAAGTCATTTTTCTACATATTCTTTATAAACCATGTGACCCCCTGGACAAGGCCCGTTTTGACCCCAGGGGCATAATTTGAAATTTTTTTGTAAAGGACCCTTTATGGATGTAACATACAAATATGAAACCTCCAAGACTTGCGCTTTCAGATGAGAAGAATTTTAAGGTCATTTTGCTATATATTCTATATAAACCATGTGACCCCCGGGGCGTGGCCGGTTTTGACCCCAGAGGCATACTTTAAACAATCTTTGTAGAGGACCACTATAGGATGTTAAATACCAAATATGAAACCTCTGGGCCCTGCGGTTTCAGAGATTTTTAAAATTTACATTTTTAAAATCTATTTTTAGCTCTGGTGACCAACATATGCAACGGACTGTAATAATTTGAACAACGCTGAAAGAGGGCCATCCAATAATCATTCCTGTGAAGTTTGGTGAAAATCTGCCAAGTGGTTTAGGAGGAGATGTTGTTTGAATGAAAAGATGATGACGGACAGACACACGCACGCAGGCATGACAAACAACGGGTGATCACCAAAGCTCACCATGAGTACTTTGAGCTCAGGTGAGCCAAAAAAACAACAACAACAAGATTCTGTGTTTGATAAACACACATGCCTGCGGTTGGTGCTGGATTTCCTAGTCCAAAATAGGTCAAGGTCAAAGTGAGGTTGGGTGTGATATGGATGGATTGGGAGCGGTCAAAATTAACAACTGTGTAATATCCTAGTGTTGTAGTAAGCGGTGTTGGTGCTAGATGAAACGGCGAAATTGGCACTTTTGAATTATTATTAAGTCCAAATTAGGTCAAGGTCAAGGTAAAAGTGAGGTTGGGTGATATGGGTGGATTGTGGATGGATGAAACGGTAAAATCTACTTTACCTTGTCATAGACGGAAGGACGGACGGACAGGACAATCACTATATGCCTCCCGCATCAAGATGCAGGGGACATAAAAACAACAACTCAAAAACAAGGGTCAATAAGTCTGTTTGTTGCCAGTTCTTGTTTTTATTTTCGGTGTCTTCTCAGATCTTATGGTCTTAACTGTGCAAGTTTAGTAAAGATTGGATGAAATCGCTATCTGGCACAACTCAAATTGTGAATTTTTTTGTGTATGAGTTACCAGTCCAATCAGACCTTAATTATAAATTATGAAAGTTTTCAGAGATTTCATGGTCAGACACAAACTGTGCAAGAATGGTATAGATTGGGGCAGGGGGGGGGGGGGGGGGGTTGACTGACGCAAGCTACTCAGCAGTACTAAAATTGCCCATATTTTATAATTCAATGCCATTTAACTCAGGTGCAATCACAACAATTTTAAGCCAAAGAAAATAGATAAATCCATCTCTCAGAAAGATCTCAGTGCTCGTTCTAGCACTTCAGTTTGTGTCACAGCTGTGGACAGTGGATTATTCCAATCAGACAGGCTTCTTCAAAACAGACTTCTCAGCTTTGAAGCCTGTTTAACAAGAGCAGATATGGAATCTCTAGAGTTCAATTAACTCTGCCAACCAATAGTATATAATTTGGAGATTTTGTGTCAATTTTCTTAGCTTAAATATTTGAATCTCTAACTGAACTAAAAGCTCTATGATCACACTATGTAGATAATAGTTGTTTTCAAGGACAATCCACCTTTAAACGCTATGACTATCCACCAGTGCTACTATCAACCTGCCCAAACTTTATCTACTTGTGATCCCTATGACTATCCACCTGCACCTACTATATCTACTTTTATCTACTTGTGATCCCTATGACTATCCACCTGCACCTACTATATCTACTTTTAACTATCCACCTGTGCACATAATATCCACCTGAGATTGCCATGACTATCCCTATGATCCCTATGACAACCCACCTGTGATTCCTATTACTATTTACATGTGGTCCTATAACTGTCCACCTATGCATCCTATAACAGACACCTGTTATCCATATGACTATCCACTTGTGCTCCCTATGACTAGCCACATGTGCTACTTATCCACCTCTGATTAACCACCATGTGATCCATAAGACTAGCCACTTGGGATCTCAATAAATTCATCTGTGTTCACTAAGACTATCCACCGGTGCTCCCAAGGACCACAAACCTGCACTCCCAATAAGAATACCCACCCGTGCTCCCAAATACTACCCATCTGTTCACTCTACTACCTGACTACCCACCAGTGCTCCATAAGACTACCCACCCATGCTCCCAAAGACTACCCACCTGTTCACTCTACTACCTGACTACCCACCTGTGCTCCATAAGACTACCCACCCATGCTGCCTAAGACTACCCATCTGTCCACTCTACTACCTGACTACCCACCCATGCTCACTAAGACTACCCACCCATGCTCCAAAAGACCACCCACCTGTGCTCCATAAAACTAAAGACCCGTACTCCGTAAGACTACCCACCTGTGCTCACTAAGATTATCCAATTGTTCACTCTACTACCACACTACCCACCTTTGCTCCATAAGACTACCCACCCATGCAATCTACTACCACAGACTACCCAGCAGTGCTCCCTTTCAAAGACGAAGTATCTGTTCTCCAAAAGACTATCCACCTGTGCTTCCAAGGACTACCCACCTGTGCTCATTAAAACAACCCACATGTGCTCCTGCTCCCCGAGACTACCCACCTGTGCTCACTAAGACTACCCCATCTGTGCTCACTAATATTACCCATCTTTTCATTCTACTACCCGACTACCCACCTGCACTCTACTACTCCAGACTACCCACCTGTGCTCCTGCTCCCTATTGGCAAGCTGACTCTGCAGTGACTGGATCTGTTGCTTCTGTGCCTCACAAGTGCTGCGTAAATGGTCCACCTCCTGTAGCTTCTTGTGTTAAGACAAAATAGTGAAAGCATGTTTGAAAATAACGGATTTCCCATGACACGCATCATTTGTTAATAAAATTTAGCCTTCAAAAAGAGGAAATCAGCTGAACGAAGAATGAATGACACCCTGGTATATTTGATACCTCATGTGTCTGCTGCTTCATTTTCTCTCGTCCTTCCTTGTTCGCCATGTCCTCAAGCTCTCGGATGGTTCTCGTCTGCTCCTCTTGCACAGACTTGCTCTTCGACAGCGCTTCTATAGCCTCTTGTAGCTGGGTCTAGAACAGGGAATTGGCGGGAATGTGCCGACGGTCAAATTCAAAGATTTGTAACATCGAGTCGGCGGGAATGTGCAGACAGTCAAATTCAACAATAATTTTTTTTTTAAAGTAATGTAGTAAAAGCAAGCCTTTAAATGAAAATTATGAGGATTATTCAATGTGTCCATTCTTCTTCTATTCAAATGTTTATATTCTCTGAATAGTGTACATTTAATGTCAAATTCAACTTTTAAAAAATCTTCAAAGTTAAAGAAATTGGCACTGTCAAGTGTGACATGATGAATGGATTGTATCTGATAGAGGACTATTCAGAGATGCAGAGATTTACTTCTTAAAAAGAGAGAAGAAAAATTCTGGATGTGTGGTGATACCTAGGAAATAAACAGACAGCATATTGTTGTACCTTGTTTGTTTAGTTCAGATTAAACCTATTTATCTAGGCAGCAGTCTTACTGAGACACTTTGATAGAAGGTCTCTTTTGAGAAAGATCATTTGTGGCACGTCGTGGGAAAACCAAACTTAATGCATGTGCGTAAAGTGTCATCCCGGATTAGCCTGTGCAGTCTGCACTGGCTAATCCGGGACAGCACTTTCCGCCTAAAGTGGATTTATGGTTAGAAGACACTTCATTGAAACAGAAAATACAATAAAAGCGGAGAGTGCCATCCCTGATTATGCATTAGGCCGGTTTTCCCATGACGCGCCTCATTTGAACACTCCCAGAGTAGGTATCAAACTCAGGATTTCCTTATCCCGCAGTGTGAGTACTATATCCATTACAAAACTGCAACATCATTCGTTAGTATTATGTTATAATGAAACACGTATGCATTTGTGTCAGACGTAAGTTGTGCTAAGTTATTATGGTAAATTCAGTTACTATGAATTGTTCAATGATACTCGATCATTATAACTATTCACAATACAATGTGCCAAAAAAAAATTAAGGATATTTTTATATGTAAATCAAGTTATAACTGATTCAAAGACAATAAATATTTATAATAAAATGGGTACTAATAAAAATCCACACAACAAGAACAAGATGTTAATAATGCCAAATTATATTAATTTGGTACACAATCAAATCCTATCCCAAATCCCAGAATTCTGCCTATTCAATGCTGATTAAAACAGTTCTATTTTAAAGTTCAAAACACCACCACTTTTGTTTTTTATTGCTAAAAGAGCAACCTTAAATCTGGTCCTTAAATTGAAAGGTCAGATGAACAAAGGATTGTCATTTTTGCCTACACAAGGCCAATCACACATCTCCTTAATTTCCTTTAAGATTTTAAATCTCTTGCTTGGTTCAGAGAAACTTCCATTTCCTTACAGAAATAGATGATAATTAATGTAGATAATTAATGTTTACTTTACTTTTACTGCAGACCAATTATTTGCAAAATATGCAGTGTGCTACTGAAACACCAATAACTGAATAAGTATGACTTTCCGCAGGAACTAAATAACTATGATAGCTCGTAAAATGTCAGCAAGAATGTAGTTTAAACTGAGCCAAGTTTAACCTTAGTTCGAAATTTCGCAGAGGAAAATACCCTATGCCTTTTTAAAACTCATTGTCATTAACAATATTAACAAATAAACATTGTCAGGATAAGCAGGCATACAGATTAACGGGTGCCCAGTTGTCCAATGTGATCACTATCCATTGTCAGGATAAGCAGACATACAGATTAACGCGTGCCCAGTTGTCCAATGTGATCGCTATCCATTGTCAGGATAAGCAGACATACAGATTAACGCGTGCCCAGTTGTCCAATGTGATCGCTATCCATTGTCAGGATAAGCAGACATACAGATTAACACGTGCCCAGTTGTCCAATGTGATCGCTATCCATTGTCAGGATAAGCAGGCATACAGATTAACGCGTGCCCAGTTGTCCAATGTGATCACTATCCATTGTCAGGATAAGCAGGCATACAGATTAACGGGTGCCCAGTTGTCCAATGTGATCGCTATCCATTGTCAGGATAAGCAGACATACAGATTAACGCGTGCCCAGTTGTCCAATGTGATCGCTATCCATTGTCAGGATAAGCAGGCATACAGATTAACGGGTGCCCAGTTGTCCAATGTGATCACTATCCATTGTCAGGATAAGCAGACATACAGATTAACGGGTGCCCAGTTGTCCAATGTGATCGCTATCCATTGTCAGGATAAGCAGGCATACAGATTAACGGGTGCCCAGTTGTCCAATGTGATCGCTATCCATTGTCAGGATAAGCAGGCATACAGATTAACGGGTGCCCAGTTGTCCAATGTGATCACTACCCATTGTCAGGATAAGCAGGCATACAGATTAACGGGTGCCCAGTTGTCCAATGTGATCGCTATCCATTGTCAGGATAAGCAGACATACAGATTAACGGGTGCCCAGTTGTCCAATGTGATCGCTATCCATTGTCAGGATAAGCAGACATACAGATTAACGGGTGCCCAGTTGTCCAATGTGATCGCTATCCATTGTCAGGATAAGCAGACATACAGATTAACGGGTGCCCAGTTGTCCAATGTGATCGCTATCCATTGTCAGGATAAGCAGACATACAGATTAACGGGTGCCCAGTTGTCCAATGTGATCGCTATCCATTGTCAGGATAAGCAGGCATACTGATTAACGCGTGCCCAGTTGTCCAATGTCATCGCTATCCATTGTCAGGATAAGCAGGCATACAGATTAACGCGTGCCCAGTTGTCCAATGTGATCGCTATCCATTGTCAGGATAAGCAGACATACAGATTAACGCGTGCCCAGTTGTCCAATGTGATCGCTATCCATTGTCAGGATAAGCAGGCATACAGATTAACGGGTGCCCAGTTGTCCAATGTGATCGCCATCCATTGTCAGGATAAGCAGACATACAGATTAACGGGTGCCCAGTTGTCCAATGTGATCGCTATCCATTGTCAGGATAAGCAGGCATACAGATTAACGGGTGCCCAGTTGTCCAATGTGATCGCTATCCATTGTCAGGATAAGCAGGCATACAGATTAACGGGTGCCCAGTTGTCCAATGTGATCGCTATCCATTGTCAGGATAAGCAGGCATACAGATTAACGGGTGCCCAGTTGTCCAATGTGATCGCTATCCATTGTCAGGATAAGCAGACATACAGATTAACGGGTGCCCAGTTGTCCAATGTGATCGCTATCCATTGTCAGGATAAGCAGGCATACAGATTAACGGGTGCCCAGTTGTCCAATGTGATCGCTATCCATTGTCATGATAAGCAGACATACAGATTAACGGGTGCCCAGTTGTCCAATGTGATCGCTATCCATTGTCATGATAAGCAGACATACAGATTAACGGGTGCCCAGTTGTCCAATGTGATCGCTATCCATGGTCAGGATAAGCAGGCATACAGATTAACGGGTGCCCAGTTGTCCAATGTGATCGCTATCCATTGTCAGGATAAGCAGGCATACAGATTAACGGGTGCCCAGTTGTCCAATGTGATCACTATCCATTGTCAGGATAAGCAGGCATACAGATTAACGCGTGCCCAGTTGTCCAATGTGATCACTATCCATTGTCAGGATAAGCAGATATACAGATTAACGGGTGCCCAGTTGTCCAATGTGATCGCTATCCATTGTCAGGATAAGCAGGCATACAGATTAACGGGTGCCCAGTTGTCCAATGTGATCGCTATCCATTGTCAGGATAAGCAGGCATACAGATTAACGGGTGCCCAGTTGTCCAATGTGATCGCTATCCATTGTCAGGATAAGCAGGCATACAGATTAACGGGTGCCCAGTTGTCCAATGTGATCACTATCCATTGTCAGGATAAGCAGACATACAGATTAACGCGTGCCCAGTTGTCCAATGTGATCGCTATCCATTGTCAGGATAAGAATACATACAGATTAACGCGTGCCCAGTTGTCCAATGTGATAGCTATCCATTGTCAGGATAAGCAGGCATACAGATTAACGGGTGCCCAGTTGTCCAATGTGATCGCTATCCATTGTCAGGATAAGCAGGCATACAGATTAACGCGTGCCCAGTTGTCCAATGTGATCACTATCCATTGTCAGGATAAGCAGATATACAGATTAACGGGTGCCCAGTTGTCCAATGTGATCGCTATCCATTGTCAGGATAAGCAGGCATACAGATTAACGGGTGCCCAGTTGTCCAATGTGATCGCTATCCATTGTCAGGATAAGCAGGCATACAGATTAACGGGTGCCCAGTTGTCCAATGTGATCGCTATCCATTGTCAGGATAAGCAGGCATACAGATTAACGCGTGCCCAGTTGTCCAATGTGATCACTATCCATTGTCAGGATAAGCAGACATACAGATTAACGCGTGCCCAGTTGTCCAATGTGATCGCTATCCATTGTCAGGATAAGAATACATACAGATTAACGCGTGCCCAGTTGTCCAATGTGATCGCTATCCATTGTCAGGATAGGCAGGCATACAGATTAACGCGTGCCCAGTTGTCCAATGTGATCGCCATCCATTGTCAGGATAAGCAGACATACAGATTAACGCGTGCCCAGTTGTCCAATGTGATCGCTATCCATTGTCAGGATAAGCAGACATACAGATTAACGCGTGCCCAGTTGTCCAATGTGATCGCTATCCATTGTCAGTATAAGCAGGCATACAGATTAACGCGTGCCCAGTTGTCCAATGTGATCACTATCCATTGTCAGGATAAGCAGGCATACAGATTAACGCGTGCCCAGTTGTCCAATGTGATCACTATCCATTGTCAGGATAAGCAGACATACAGATTAACGCGTGCCCAGTTGTCCAATGTGATCGCCATCCATTGTCAGGATAAGCAGGCATACAGATTAACGCGTGCCCAGTTGTCAAATGTGATCGCTATCCGTTGTCAGGATAAGCAGGCATACAGATTAACGGGTGCCCAGTTGTCCAATGTGATCCCTATCCATTGTCAGGATAAGCAGGCATACAGATTAACGGGTGCCCAGTTGTCCAATGTGATCGCTATCCATTGTCAGGATAAGCAGGCATACAGATTAACGGGTGCCCAGTTGTCCAATGTGATCGCTATCCATTGTCAGGATAAGCAGACATACAGATTAACGCGTGCCCAGTTGTCCAATGTGATCGCTATCCATTGTCAGGATAAGCAGGCATACAGATTAACGGGTGCCCAGTTGTCCAATGTGATCGCTATCCATTGTCAGGATAAGCAGACATACAGATTAACGGGTGCCCAGTTGTCCAATGTGATCGCTATCCATTGTCAGGATAAGCAGACATACAGATTAACGCATGCCCAGTTGTCCAATGTGATCGCTATCCATTGTCAGGATAAGCAGACATACAGATTAAAGCGTGCCCAGTTGTCCAATGTGATCGATATCCATTGTCAGGATAAGCAGGCATACAGATTAACGGGTGCCCAGTTGTCCAATGTGATCGCTATCCATTGTCAGGATAAGCAGGCATACAGATTAACGGGTGCCCAGTTGTCCAATGTGATCGCTATCCATTGTCAGGATAAGCAGACATACAGATTAACGGGTGCCCAGTTGTCCAATGTGATCGCTATCCATTGTCAGGATAAGCAGGCATACAGATTAACGGGTGCCCAGTTGTCCAATGTGATCGCTATCCATTGTCAGGATAAGCAGGCATACAGATTAACGGGTGCCCAGTTGTCCAATGTGATCGCTATCCATTGTCAGGATAAGCAGACATACAGATTAACGCGTGCCCAGTTGTCCAATGTGATCGCTATCCATTGTCAGGATAAGCAGGCATACAGATTAACGCGTGCCCAGTTGTCCAATGTGATCACTATCCATTGTCAGGATAAGCAGACATACAGATTAACGCGTGCCCAGTTGTCCAATGTGATCGCTATCCATTGTCAGGATAAGCAGACATACAGATTAACGGGTGCCCAGTTGTCCAATGTGATCGCTATCCATTGTCAGGATAAGCAGGCATACAGATCAACGGGTGCCCAGTTGTCCAATGTGATCGCTATCCATTGTCAGGATAAGCAGGCATACAGATTAACGCGTGCCCAGTTGTCCAATGTGATCACTATCCATTGTCAGGATAAGCAGGCATACAGATTAACGGGTGCCCAGTTGTCCAATGTGATCGCTATCCATTGTCAGGATAAGCAGACATACAGATTAACGCGTGCCCAGTTGTCCAATGTGATCGCTATCCATTGTCAGGATAAGCAGGCATACAGATTAACGGGTGCCCAGTTGTCCAATGTGATCGCTATCCATTGTCAGGATAAGCAGGCATACAGATTAACGGGTGCCCAGTTGTCCAATGTGATCGCTATCCATTGTCAGGATAAGCAGGCATACAGATTAACGCGTGCCCAGTTGTCCAATGTGATCGCTATCCATTGTCAGGATAAGCAGACATACAGATTAACGGGTGCCCAGTTGTCCAATGTGATCGCTATCCATTGTCAGGATAAGCAGGCATACAGATTAACGGGTGCCCAGTTGTCCAATGTGATCGCTATCCATTGTCAGGATAAGCAGGCATAAAGATTAACGGGTGCCCAGTTGTCCAATGTGATCGCTATCCATTGTCAGGATAAGCAGGCATACAGATAAACGGGTGCCCAGTTGTCCAATGTGATCGCTATCCATTGTCAGGATAAGCAGGCATACTGATTAACGGGTGCCCAGTTGTCCAATGTGATCGCTATCCATTGTCAGGATAAGCAGACATACTGATTAACGGGTGCCCAGTTGTTCAATGTGATCGCTATCCATTGTCAGGATAAGCAGGCATACTGATTAACGGGTGCCCAGTTGTCCAATGTGATCGCTATCCATTGTCAGGATAAGCAGGCATACTGATTAACGGGTGCCCAGTTGTCCAATGTGATCGCTATCCATTGTCAGGGTAAGCAGGCATACAGATTAACGGGTGCCCAGTTGTCCAATGTGATCGCTATCCATGGACCGCGCGAATCACGAAATAATCGAGCTGCAGTGTATAATTTGATTTAATGGCTAATAAATGTTGGGCTACCACATTTTCACATGGGCCCCTAGATTAAAAAAGTTAGGGGCCCAGGAGGCGAGTAATACAAACATGTTAAATTGTATCCCAGATAAGTTAACTACTTACAGAACTGTAATGTTTCCCCAAACCCTCAATTTGGGAAGCAATTTTCACAGTTTTGGTGATGAAACTCCCAATATATATGAAAAGCACTTCAAAATTATGATTTTACTTAAAATTCACATATGGAATGGTGCGCAGTGGGTTTGGTGAACCCTCATTTATGAAAAGTAGTGGGAACACTTTAGTATGTTTACTATGTTTTAGTTTAATAGTATACAATTCAGTATACAATAAGAATTGTATAATTTTCTTAATAGTGTTAATTCAAAGTGGACCCGAGCCTTTATTTGATACCGTGCAAATTACCTACCCAGTAATGAGGGTGTTAACACACACACTCTCACCACTGTGCAGATTACCTACACAGTAATGAAGGTGTTAACACACACACTCTCACCACCGTGCAGATTACCTACCCAGTAATGAGGGTGTTAACACACACACTCTCACCACCGTGCAGATTACCTACCCAGTAATGAGGGTGTTAACACACACACTCTCACCACCGTGCAGATTACCTACCCAGTAATGAGGGTGTTAACACACACACACTCACCACCGTGCAGATTACCTACCCAGTCATGACGGTGTTAACACACACACTCACACCACCGTGCAGATTACCTACCCAGTCATGAGGGTGTTAACACACACACTCTCACCACCGATCAGATTACCTACCCAGTCATGAGGGTGTTAACACACACACTCTCACCACTGTGCAGATTACCTACCCAGTAATGAGGGTGTTAACACACACACTCTCACCACTGTGCAGATTACCTACCCAGTAATGAGGGTGTTAACACACACACTCTCACCACCGTGCAGATTACCTACCCAGTAATGAGGGTGTTAACACACACACTCTCACCACTGTGCAGATTACCTACCCAGTAATGAGGGTGTTAACACACACACTCTCACCACCGTGCAGATTACCTACACAGTAATGAGGGTGTTAACACGCACACTCTCACCACCGTGCAGATTACCTACACAGTAATGAGGGTGTTAACACACACACTCTCACCACCGTGCAGATTACCTACACAGTAATGAGGGTGTTAACACACACAGTCTCACCCTAAAAATGCTCATGCCAATATATCCATTATCACGGAGTGGTTAGGGTTTATAAATCACATCTTTTATTGCATGTTCTAATCTGCAAACGCATTGTTTGTATTCATTTGAACGAACTGTGTGTCTTACAGAGTGTGAGCTGTTGTGAAATTGATTTTCACTGTTTTCACACAAAATGTAGTATTATTTTCAGAGACATGCAAGATTTATGAAAATAAGAAAAAAAAAAAATTCCAGGTACAGCATAGTTTTAGTTTTATTCCCTCCTCCTAACTGAATTTTCTGAAAAAAAATCAAATTAATTAAACAACAGTTGTTTGAGGACAGCGCGCTTGACTTTTCTTGTACTTGTCAAAGTTTCTGGCATTACTTCTAAAACAAACTGTAGAGGACAATTAAACAAAATTAATTTACTGAGTGGAAACATTTTTCTAACTTTCAAAACAGTGACCTTGACCCAATTAACCCATTAATATGCAATCTCATGCAATGTATCGTTATACAGTATCTATAAATTGAATGTAATTAAAATATTTCATTTTGTTCTCGAGTCATTAAGCAGAAGAATTTTTTTCTCTTTTTTAGTAAGTGGCCTTGACCTTGACCCCACCCAACCCACCACAAATGCAATCCCGAGTAAAGTGTTGCTTTAGGATATTTATGTATGAAGATTGATTCTCAAGCTAGAGAGTGGAAACCAAAAGTTGACTCTGTCATTCCACCCACTAAAATTTTTGTAAGTGTAAAAAGTTCCATAATTTTGACAAATTTCAAACTAGAGTTACCAAACTTGGCCTATAGATTCATTATAATGTGGGGAATAATTGTTTTAAGTTTGAGTGAAATCCCTCAAGCTATTCCTGAGAAACTAGATTACTAAAAAACTTTAATCTAGCTCGGACGACGTGAGTAGAACAGCTTGCCTTTTCTTTGAAAAGTAAAGCCTAAAACTCTGGCGTTAGATACATTTACACAGCAGAAATGCGTAGTTTAGTAGGCAGTCTTGACAAATGAAGCAAATAGATTTGGGTCGAACATGCACAAATTGCCAGATTCCACCATCAATATGCAATTTTTCATGGCGATCCATAACAAATTTGAACAGCAAGATAGCTGCAGAAGATACAGTCATGTGCTGTCCACAATATCTGATATAATCATACTACTTGGCATACATTTAATGCCTTTAAATTACATGCCAGTGTAAACTAAGCACAAATATACATTATTCATGCATAAGTATTAGTTGACAGTTCAATATTTTTAAACAAATGTTACACTTCTCTATAAACAAGAGCTGTCTCAGGGCAGCCCGCTTGACTATTCATACCGCTTTGTAAGAGTTATGAGCTTCGGTCATTGACCTTACACAATGACACTGAAGACATGTTTAAGTTATAATTTAATATCTGTAGTAGATATTGAGATATAAAAGTGTTGAACGCAAACTTTAACCTGAAGTTTCTTAGTAAAAAAGGGGCATAATTCTGCTAACTTGCAACTTGCAGGTCAGATTTATGGGCCTTGGTCAGTTACAGAGATTTGTACTTGTTGCACTCAAACTTTAACCTGAGCATTATGCTGACGCCGACAAACGGGAGAGCTAAAAATTATAATTGCAGCCATCATATTAATCCTGAATGCTTTATTTAATATTTATCAGAATTTTAATTGTTTCAATGACTTCAATATCTGTCCAATACGTTTTGATTAAGAAGTAATAGGGTCTGAACATGATTTTTAGACTGTTGGCCAATGCCAACGGTCTTTTGAGAGGGTATTTTCCAAAACAGATATCGCAGAAAATTACTTCTTTTCTTTGCAGGCTATGAGTCAGTAAATTGAACCCTGCAAAGGGCCTTCTTTAAAATAGCAAAAATTCAATAACGTTTTCTTAACTTTTAATATTTTAAGATAATATACATGTCATGTGTATTATAATGTGTATATCATATTATTTATTACATTTACAGTTTATAATAAAGTCAATTTATTAAACATGTTACGTCAAATTAATGACACCCCTATTTTCGCTATTTACTTGAATGTAACTGAAATATTCACCTCGGTGTCCTGGAATATGACCACTCAATAAATGCGCTACATCAGTTATTTTAGAATCGTGAAAGTGTTATTTCTTGTTACCGATTCTTATTCTGAATATTTTGACAAACACAAATTACTGCAATGTATCAATTTTAAAGTGTAGAACGAAAAATTCAGGCCATGCAACGCATGACCTACTTTTAATTCAGTAGGCTTCAAATCACTAACAATCGATGTTCCTAACTACCACGCGTTATCGGTTTTTCTGGCTCGTTTAAGATTGACTTGTTAACTGGCATGCATGAGATAATTAGCTTGAAAAATATTTGTTCGTTACCTACAAATAAATTTGTATTATGATGTTGTATACTATTTAATAAGCCATATTACCAAGTTTAAAGGTGGGAAATTAAACTTAATTCAAACAAATGTTTCATTTGTTGCAATTTTTTTTTTGCCTTTTTTGAGAGGAAACCATTTTTCTATTTTAGAAACAGTGACATTGACCATGACCCCACCCACATATACAATCCCAAGGGTGGTCTCGCTATAAGGTATCTATGCTTGAAGTTTCTTTTCAATAGCTTATCTGTTCTGGAGTTAGACAGCGGAAACAAAAAGTTGAGAAACTAGCTTACCGAAATGTTAACCTGCCAATATAGCTTATATAGTAAATGTTAACCTGCCAATATAGCTTATATGTAAAATGTCTAAGTGTAAAAGGGCCCATAATTTTGACAAAATTTCAAACTACAGTTATCAAAATTTGTCTTTAAGTTCATTTTAATATAGGGAATAAGTTTTCTTAGTTTGAATGAAATCCCTCAAGTCATTTCTGAGAACCAGCTTACCAAAAAACTTAAATCTGTCCATAGAGCTTATATGTCAAATTTCAAAGTGTAAAAAGGCCCATAATTTTGAAGAGTTTCAAACTAGAGTTACGAGTCAGAAGAAACTAACAGCATGTGAAGTTAATAACAATTGGCAGCAACAATTAAAAGAAACTGAGTGGATGTATAAACTTAGTACCATCATGCCTAATGGTATGAACACAAAATTACTTAAATAGTTGTATAGTCTCAGGTGTACGTATGACATATAGATAGTTCATACTTGTATTTATGAACACTTGGCTCTATTTGCATTTTACATGTATGGTGTATCTTTTGTGAATCCTATATATTGTAATAAGCAAGCCAAATTATTTTTCATGTATTATGACGTCATGACGTTATTATAACGTCTTTGTCATAACATGTTACCTGAAGAAGGCTTTTCAGCCGAAACGTTGTGATTAAATAAATTAGCTATGTTTGAAGTTTGACTTCTTCATAAAATATATATTAAACCATAGTTACCAAACTTAGCCTATATGTTCATTTTAATGTGGGAAATAAATGATTTAAGTTTGAATGATATCCCTCAAGCAAGTCCTGAGAAACTAGCTAACCGAAAAACTTTAACTTAGCTCGGACACCGACGCCAGAGCGAGTAGAATTGCTTACTTTTTTTTTGAAAAGTCAAGCTTAAAATGGGTCTTGTTTGTTTGGCCCTTTTCCTGTTTACAGTTTGACGTCAGAATTGGGAGCATTTTATATAAACATAGTTTACACATTATTCATTACCAAGCATGAGAGTGCAGTTGGTTGAAGCGCTGTCTACAGTCATTTCTTTGTATGGCTCCTAAGTCGTGAGTTTGATACCCGCTTGAGGTTGTTGTTTGTTTTTGAACTTCTTGCTAATTTGTTTTTTTATTAAATATGTTATAGTGTATTATGTTATTTTTTATTTATATAATGCACATGTCTTAGAAAAGCGCATTACTATTACATATACTAATGTATAGTGCAATAGAAAGCCAATGTTTCTTTGACATAGTCCCTTTACGACTTCAGCATAAAAATTGAAACTTGAAACTGTTCTGTTCTAAAATGGCTGTTAATTGGAATCTTTTGTTTGGTATTTACCAACTCTAATGATAGCTCTTATTATTTAGAATGATTTGTTAATTACATTAGCGACATTGGTACCATAATTATCTACGAACGCACAAGGACTTTTTCTTGGGGTAAGGTTTTGTTCTTGAGAATCTAACATTTGTGCCAAATTATTTGAAAATTTTGAAGAAAAAAAAAAAATATCTGGTCCAGACATGCTGTATAATGCCCATATTTGACCTCTGACTATATTTAACCTTGAAGTGTGACCTTGACCTTTGAGCCAGGAACATGCCTCTTGCATGCAACATAGGGTCACCACTAAATGAACATTTGTGAAAACTATTTAAAACTACAAACCACAAATGAAGAATCTCTGGTCCAGACAAGCTGTATAATGCCAATATATGACCTTTAAGTGTGACCGTAACGTATTACCTAAGGACATGCCAACTCCACATGGTGAATATTTGTGCAAAACTATGTTCAAGTCCACTCAAAAATGACGAACATCTGGTCTTAACAAGCTGGATTATACCCATATGGGACCTTTGACATCTATATGTGACCTTTGAAATTGGGACATTGTGTGCGAAAAGCTGACACAACACGGTGAACATTTTTGGCAAGTTAATTTTAAATTCCCTGATGAATGATGAAGTTACTGTCTGGACAAGACTGAACCGACGCATGCATGGACACACTCATGCACATACACCTAACCGCTAGTGTGACAACAAAGTCGAGCTGACTGTTAGCGGGCTCGACAAAAAGGGCAATAACTCTCTGAAAAGCGAAATGACCTAACAATATGCACAAGTCCTCTTGGTAGGGATGCTGCATATTAAGTTTAATTGAATTCAAGTTATTAGTAAATTAAATATCATGTGGAAAAAAAAATTCTTAGAAAACTGTACATTCTATAAACAAAGGGCAATAGCTCTGAAAAATCATCCGACTGGAGCGACTTAACAATGTGTGCATGTCCACCTGGTAGGGATGCTGCATGTAAAGTTTCACTGAATTCGAGTAATTAGTTCCTGAGATATAGCATGTAAACGAAGTACCAGACACATGAAGTATTATGGATTAACTCTTTGGGGAAAAGCATTTGACACCTGGACATTCAGACCTTCTGGGAGCATAAAAATATCATCATTCTGCTTTGTACTTCTGACCATAAGCCCATTTGGCTTTTAACCGACAAATTATGTGACAGTGGAAAAGGATAACAGTATCTTGATGCTCTGAAAGATTTCTGTAAGTAAAGACATGATATTTAAATTATTAATGTCTAAGCATAATTATGTGCTTTAATTACTCACAGTTAATAATTCCAATAATAATAATTTAAAGCTTGGTTAATATTATAATAAACAATTATGTATAGATTGAAATTGCTGGTTTGAACAAGATAGTTTATTGTCTTTGCATAGAAATTATAGTCTGACAGTAACATTTGTTACATGCAACCTTCACAATTAGAAAGTGACAGCTGTTCCAAGAATAAGCAATGAGATTCCTTTTTAAAAGGTTTTTTTTTCAATTGACTGTGCTAAAAACATAATTATGAAAAAAATCTTTCAAAAAGACTGACCATTTTCATAATAAAAAAACTCAGTGCAACTCATAATTATAACTTAAATACTTCTGTAATGCAACTTTATATAACAATAAATAAACACACAATTTCGTGTAATGCAAGTTAATTTTCTTCGAGTTTTACACACGGAACTAGCATGACAGCCATTAAATATGAGGTGTTCAATTTTCATTACAAATAAGAAGCCAAAGCAAAACATATTTAGAGACTTCCACATGTTTTAGTTTGTTTTCTTTAGCCAACATTAGCTTGAGTTTGTCTAGCTAGTATTTACTTCCTATATAGCACATCATAACTCATACCTAATCATCCAGAGACAGGACAGTTTCCAATACTTTCATATATCCAAATGAAATACTGATTACTTAAATCCTCAGAAAACCCCTCCAGTGATCAGGGCCAGCCAACACTGTTCTTAATGGTCTCGTTTATGGCAACAACTCCACTCGACTATCACAGCCAATTGGGAACGGGTTAACATTGTTCATTGTTTGGAAACGGCTAAAATTGTTCGTTAATAAATGACCTGTAGCCTTAACATGCACCATATACCATCCATCCAAATCTTCAAGAATGCTTTACTGTAAAACACCATGTAATAAACACACTTTGTTAACAAACAATCAGTGATATAAAGTATGTTCACATCATACATGGCAACAGTCATTCTAAGCCATTTTTTAAATTTTTTTTTAAATTCTGGTAATATGTTTTCTGTCATTTTTACCTTGAGTTGTTCGTTCTCCTCCTGTAGCCTCAGTTTCACTTCCCGCTCATCCCTGACCATCTGCCCATCCTCTTTTGCTGCAACATGATCATAAGTTAGACAATGGCTCACTGCAGAAGTAAATGAATGTCTTTTGCTACAACATGATCATAAGTTAGACAATGGCTCACTGCAGAAGTGAATGAATGTCTTTTGCTGCAACATGATCATAAGTTAGACAATGGCTCACTGCAGAAGTGAATGAATGTCTTTTGCTGCAACATGATCATAAGTTAGACAATGGCTCACCGCAGAAGTGAATGTATGTCTTTTGCTGCAACATGATCATAAGTTAGACAATGGCTCACTGCAGAAGTGAATGAATGTCTTTTGCTGCAACATGATCATAAGTTATTCAATGGCTCACTGCAGAAGTGAATGAATGTCTTTTGCTACAACATGATCATAAGTTAGACAATGGCTCAATGTAGAAGTGAATGAATGTCTTTTGCTGCAACATGATCATAAGTTAGACAATGGCTCACTGCAGAAGTGAATGAATGTCTTTTGCTGCAACATGATCATAAATTAGACAATGGCTCCCTGCAGAAGTGAATGAATGTCTTTTGCTGCAACATGATCATAAGTTAGACAATGGCTCACTGCAGAAGTGAATGAATGTCTTTTGCTACAACATGATCATAAGTTAGACAATGGCTCACTGCAGAAGTGAATGAATGTCTTTTGCTGAAACATGATCATAAGTTAGACAATGGCTCATTGTATAAGTGAATGAATGTCTTTTGCTGCAACATGATCATAAGTTAGACAATGGCTCACTGTATAAGTGAATGAATGTCTTTTGTTGCAACATGATCATAAGTTAGACAATGGCTCACCGCAAAAGTGAATGAATGTCTTTTGCTACAACATGATCATAAGTTAGACAATGGCTCACTGCAGAAGTGAATGAATGTCTTTTGCTGCAACATGATCATAAGTTAGACAATGGCTCACTGCAGAAGTGAATGAATGTCTTTTGCTGCAACATGATCATAAGTTAGACAATTGCTCACTGCAGAAGTGAATGAATGTCTTTTGCTGCAACATGATCATAAGTTAGACAATGGCTCACCGCAGAAGTGAATCAATGTCTTTTGCTACAACATGATCATAAGTTAGACAATGGCTCATCGCAGAAGTGAATGAATGTCTTTTGCTACAACATGATCATAAGTTAGACAATGGCTCACTGCAGAAGTGAATGAATGTCTTTTGCTGCAACATGATCATAAGTTAGACAATGGCTCACCGCAGAAGTGAATGAATGTCTTTTGCTACAACATGATCATAAGTTAGACAATCGCTCACTGCAGAAGTGAATGAATGTCTTTTGCTACAACATGATCATAAGTTAGACAATGGCTCACTGCAGAAGTGAATGAATGTCTTTTGCTGCAACATGATCATAAATTAGACAATGGCTCATTGCAGAAGTGAATGAATGTCTTTTGCTACAACATGATCATAAGTTAGACAATGGCTCACTGTAGAAGTGAATGAATGTCTTTTGCTACAACATGATCATAAGTTAGACAATGGCTCAATGTAGAAGTGAATGAATGTCTTTTGCTACAACATGATCATAAGTTAGACAATGGCTCAATGTAGAAGTGAATGAATGTCTTTTGCTGCAACATGATCATAAGTTAGACAATGGCTCACTGCAGAAGTGAATGAATGTCTTTTGCTGCAACATGATCATAAATTAGACAATGGCTCCCTGCAGAAGTGAATGAATGTCTTTTGCTGCAACATGATCATAAGTTAGACAATGGCTCACTGCAGAAGTGAATGAATGTCTTTTGCTACAACATGATCATAAGTTAGACAATGGCTCACTGCAGAAGTGAATGAATGTCTTTTGCTGAAACATGATCATAAGTTAGACAATGGCTCATTGTATAAGTGAATGAATGTCTTTTGCTGCAACATGATCATAAGTTAGACAATGGCTCACTGTATAAGTGAATGAATGTCTTTTGCTGCAACATGATCATAAGTTAGACAATGGCTCAATGTAGAAGTGAATGAATGTCTTTTGCTGCAACATGATCATAAGTTAGACAATGGCTCACTGCAGAAGTGAATGAATGTCTTTTGCTACAACATGATCATAAGTTAGACAATGGCTCACTGCAGAAGTGAATGAATGTCTTTTGCTGCAACATGATCATAAGTTAGACAATGGCTCACCGCAGAAGTGAATGAATGTCTTTTGCTACAACATGATCATAAGTTAGACAATGGCTCACTGCAGAAGTGAATGAATGTCTTTTGCTGCAACATGATCATAAGTTAGACAATGGCTCACTGCAGAAGTGAATGAATGTCTTTTGCTGCAACATGATCATAAGTTAGACAATTGCTCACTGCAGAAGTGAATGAATGTCTTTTGCTGCAAACATGATCATAAGTTAGACAATGGCTCACCGCAGAAGTGAATGAATGTCTTTTGCTGCAACATGATCATAAGTTAGACAATGGCTCACCGCAGAAGTGAATGAATGTCTTTTGCTACAACATGATCATAAGTTAGACAATGGCTCACTGTAGAAGTGAATGAATGTCTTTTGCTGCAACATGATCATAAGTTAGACAATGGCTCACTGCAGAAGTGAATGAATGTCTTTTGCTGCAACATGATCATAAGTTAGACAATGGCTCACTGCAGAAGTGAATGAATGTCTTTTGCTACAACATGATCATAAGTTAGACAATGGCTCACTGCAGAAGTGAATGAATGTCTTTTGCTGCAACATGATCATAAGTTAGACAATGGCTCACTGCAGAAGTGAATGAATGTCTTTTGCTGCAACATGATCATAAGTTAGACAATGGCTCACTGCAGAAGTGAATGAATGTCTTAATTTTACAGTTCACACGAGTTATCATGGTTTTGCACGGAGACATCTATATAGCATATAATCATGTTAATATCGGGTAATTAAAAAAAGAATATATTGACACAACATAGTTTATTTGACCATTTATTTTCAGCTCCATTTTACAAAAGCATTGCAACACATTTTAGATACTGTTCTAACATAACAAGCACAAAATTTCCCTCGTTAAATTGCCAATAAACAACTTGAAAAAGTAGTTCCAAAAATATAGTTGGCATTGTAACTGCACAATATGATGTCAGGTCATGTTGGAAACAAAATAATTTCAGGTTTATAATTGTTTAATCAAAAATCGTTGTTTACTTACAGATAAACAGCTCAAAATTGAAAATTATTTCTTAAGTAAACTCTGATCAGTGTAAATTTCCTCAGACATCTACCCATAAAAGAAGATTAAGAAACCAGATATTTAATGGGGAAGGCATTACCAAACACTTTAATTTACGCATGAAGGTCTGTCGGCTAATCTTTAGTTTAAATAAGTCCCCTAAACGAAATGTCCATCGAAGCAGAAAAAGTCCACACTGAGTATTATGCTTCTTCCAATGCATTTTATTGCCATCGGTAGTTTGGATGTCATTATAGAAACAAGAAAATCCATGTTTTTCTTAAGAGTTGCAATCATGGACTAACAAAATGACATTAACGACTGTTAATGGCAGGGGCTTAAGGGTACTCTGTGCATACAGCACAACCACATTAGAAAGAACATAAAACTTCATGCGTTGTCAGTACGGGGATTATGTTGTACAATTGGTCACTTCATGAACTGCATTACAGAGTTTTATAAAAAAATCATAACACAAATGCTCACTGGCTCTGAATCAACTTACCTTTTCCGAAAAGTTTAAGTTATATTAATTTTGTAATTTTGTTAATAAATTTTTGATTTAAATAGGTAGAAATCTCCTTATAGAGGGAGTAAGCAATAAAACACATACTATCATACAAATATGAGGCTTGTAGTGGAAAAACGAGGTTTAATGCATGTGCGTAAACTGTCATCAGCACAGCACAGGCGAATCGGGGATGATATTTTCCGCTTTTATGGTATTTTCTGTTTCAAGGAAGTCTCTTCAAAACATAAATCCACTGTACGCAGCTTGGATTAGCCTGTGCAGACTGCATGCATTGAGCCTGGGTTTTCCACAACACGCCTCAAATGTAATAATAAACTCAGTTGACCTTAATCAAGAAATCCTACACTGAAACTGCCATCATTATATGATCAACCATGTCAATTTCCTGCCGAACTGCTGCAAGCGTGTACTAAATGATCATTCATTATATTGGCAAAGAAAGACAACTAGAGCTCACTGGTCGATAGATAGGCATGTCATCTAATTTGCTTGCAATCTTACTGCGCGCACCTCGGCGTTCTGCTTTTTTTTTTTTACTCATTTGAATTGCCTTGAGAACGCACCCCTAGTTTAACAGGGGTTTTAGAACGCCGAGTCGCGTGCAATACAATCACAAGCATCGCCACAGCAACGCAGTGGCATTGACAATAGACACGTTGGGATCGCATAGAACGCCGAGCGATGGAGCGCACTTTGATCATGCACAAAACAAACCCCAACGCTTGGCGTTCTGATAAGAATGCAGTGGGGTCGCTGTAAGGTCGCCATAGCAGTAAGGTCTGCTACAACTCCACAGGAACTCCGCAGGTGTGCACAGAGGTCGCATTGGCGACTGAACGGAGATAGTACAGCGTTAACTGAGATGGAACTGTGTCTCTACAGCGCTTATACAGCGTCTTATTTATTTTACTGCAGTCTTACAACAACTGTACGGAAATGTCACGGCGATTACTGCGCTCCCAAGGCGCTTCTACCGTGTCCATCGGCGTTAGCACGACAAAAACAAACAAAACAGTATAGGTAGTGCAAACAAACGTCTTCCAACACGCTGTTAGCGCAGTGTTAGCGCAGTGCACGTAGGGGAAGCGCCATGAGAGTGTAGAAAATTGCCAACAAGAACTCCATAGAACGCGATAGAACCCCATGGGAGCTCCGTAGCAAAGCCTTTGTCACTGTGAGGATGCCTTGACATCTCCATCTCACAAAAAATATCCGATTTTTATTGCTATCTCACTGTGCTTCGGAAAATTAAAAAATGCCGTGCCAATGCAGTGGAAATGCGGTATAGTGTGACAGGGTATTACATCTAAGCACCTGCCAAAACCAAAATGTAACAACAAAACTGATTTTCAGAACAAAAAAAACCTTTGGTAGTAAGTGTTTTGATGTCATCCGCCAGTTTCTTGGCTGCCACTTCGGCTTTCCAGCGATGTTCACGCTCATTTTCTAGCTCTTTCATAATGTCCTGAAACATTGGTATGACATTTTTTTACCCTTATACTGCATACATAATAAGTAAACTATTGTTATCATCCTTTTAAAATTGTTTGTTTATTTGTTGGATTTTTTCGCCGTTTTTATCAGTATTTTAGTCACATCACGGCAGTCAGTTAACCTACTCACACTTTTCCCGGGCAAGCTTAGCCGATCTAAGCGGTTTACCACTACTAAGAGCATATGCCTATGCCAGTAACTGACAACTGCCCTACTTGAATCAGAGGTAGGGGGAGAATAGCCGTAGAAATAATTTCATGACCCATCCTAACAAAAGTTATGTGGCCGGGCTGGGGTTCGAACTCACCCTACCCGGATTGACAGTCTGAGCTAGCAGGCCCCGGCTCCTTTCAAAATAAAAATGGTAAGCTATTGTTAATCATTATCCCTTATAATTAGTAATCTACTGTTTATAATTATCCGTAAATATTTATCATTATCCTTCATAATTTATTTCCTATTGATTGTCATTAAGCATCATACTTGGTAACCTAGACTTGTATATTATCATGCATAAATGGTGAGCTATTGTTATCATTTATTTGCAATATATCGGTCATCTAATTATCAACTTCATAATCATCACCAATGTCACCATTATCGTCATCTGTATCACAATTACTACCATCATCAGTTTCATGATCAGTCTCATAATTCAACAATACCAGGAAAGAGTCTAATCATTAATGTTCTGCGGTAATTCATTTATCCGTGGCACAACCAATAAGTACCATTGAAAGAAAACCAATGTAGCACAAAATTAACATCTACGAGGTCTACCTATTACGCTGGCGGAAAATTAATTCAACATGGTAGAATCAGCACGTTTGTCAAAAAAAAAAAAATCAATTGGCAGGAAGATGGTGTTGGCATGTAAACAGTTTTCCAGAACGATCCTCTGTCCCATTCTACACATGTTTACTTACAAACATTTTTTTTTTCAAGATATAATTTAAAGTAGGGGCTGAGTGTAAAGGAATATTAATAATGGAAATAAGCCGAATGTTGCAATAAATTGTTCTTTGAGATGACTGTCAGAGCCTATTTTTGTAAAGCGACAACAATAATATCAGAATCATCTTGTTTTCCAATAGAAAATTAATTTTCTGCAACAAAATATCTCTAGAACATTGTTTGTTTATTTAGTGCTTTTTATTTCTTTTGATCAAGTTTTACTTCATTACATATCAACATCACGTTTTCTTCTATTAATGTGGCTGACATTTCTCGTCTTAAGCACTATCAACAAGACGTCATTTGTCTCTGATCATGTACATCTCATCATGACTTTTTGTAATGAATAAAACCTTGACTTTACCATTACATTAGCATTCAGTCTCTCATGAATGATCAACATTAATCTAGCTTTGACTAGCAGCGGTAAAACATAGCACAGATAACAGTTTCTTTGACAAACAGAGTAAAACTAACGAGAGGGCCATGGTGGCCCAAGGTGCTCACCTGAGAACTGGTACAGATGAAGACCATACTGTTGTGACAGGTTTGAAAATTAAGGTATATGAACGATACGCAAAGGGGGAATTAAAGTACAAGTTGGGTAGTGCCCCATAGTGTTTTGATTTAAAATGGGATCACTAATGTAAGAGTTGGGTAGTGGATGTGCGGTGTTTTTGCTTATGGTTCTTAAATCATTTTTCTCGATATTTTTACCTGACCTTTTGTCATTACCGTAAATTCTCACGTATAGGATGCCCACAAGTATAAGACGCACCTAAAAATTGAGATCATAATTTGTTGTAAAAAAATCAGCTATTTAAAAGCTTTTTAACATCAAAATTGTAAATTTTGCGTCCATTGTTTATTGTTACTCTCAATATGCTGTATTGAGAGGTGTTGAGAAGACTCAAGTGTCAACACCTTTAATTACACCACAAGCGCTAATTGTCTGTTTGACTAACACAATCAGTTTTGCAAATATCATCAATGACACCATCCTTTTTATTTGCAGAACAGTATAAAAGGTGTGGTATAGTTTTTCAGGTGGTATTTACACTACGGCTCATTTAACCCTGGTTCTTATTTTTTATGTATAATGTTTTATTGCATATATATTTCGGAAAAATGAGAATTAAGAATATAAACACACAAAATAATAATATATATTATATAATACTATATTTTAAAAGATCTCAATATAAAAGAGTGCGAAACGTATCGGGTACAAATACTTGCTTATATAAGCGTTTAGTGACGTCAAACGAGCGTCGTTTCAAAATGGCACCCACAGTTGATATTTATGAAAGATAAACTAGGTGATTTTGCTTATATCGGCGTATAAGACGCACCGGAAAACTGCTACGCAATTTGGCTGAAAAAAGTGTGGCTTATATCTTGAATTTACGGTACGTCATTGACAATTCTGGAAAATGCAGAAACAGTAGATTTGTATGTCTTTTTTGCAGTCAGTTTTGGAGAACTAGTTGCAATGCGATATTTGCAATGGCTGTGCTATAAGGTCAAGTTTTTCTTTTTCTTTGATAATTTTCTGTCCAATGATGATAAATGATGTTAATGCAGGCTATGAAGCCATCAATGTTGCATTTACAAATAACTGCATACAAGGTTTGAAAGGATATTGTTGCAACACTGTATAATAAATTAGAATAAGACAACAAACATAGAAAAGACATGATTTTGGTTCTTTTTTTCAATAAAAATGATTATTTCAAGTTGTTTATGTATGTTTGTTATATTATGTCAATACTTTTGGGATAATTAGCATATTTCCATGACTTTTTCATTCAACCGACTGTGTCTTTTATCAATCGTACTGTATTTATAAAGTGTGTTCATGGACACAGTTCAATTTGTGTGTGACAAATTTGTAAATGCATACAAGTATACAGTTTAGTGGTAAAATCAATTTTACTGATGTAGTTATATATGCAGGTGTCTATTGCACTAATTACTCTGCACAATTATTAAATTACAAATTGTAAACTGCACTTAAAACATTGCTGTAATAAAACAGTTTATTGTATGTTTAATGTCTTATTCCAACTTTACATAATAGTGTGTTTTGCCTATCTTTGGATCACCAACTCATCGTGTATGTTCACTGGATGTCATTCCCTAACATTGTGTGTTCACCAACTCATTGTGTATGTTGACTGGATGTCATTCCCTAAAATTGTGTGTTCACCAACTCATCGTGTATGTTGACTGGATGTCATTCCCTAAAATTGTGTGTTCACCAACTCATCGTGTATGTTGACTGGATGTCATTCCCTAAAATTGTGTGTTCACCAACTCATCGTGTATGTTGACTGGATGTCATTCCCTAAAATTGTGTGTTCACCAACTCATCGTGTATGTTGACTGGATGTCATTCCCTAAAATTGTGTGTTCACCAACTCATCGTGTATGTTGACTGGATGTCATTCCCTAACATTGTGTGTTCACCAACTCATCGTGTATGTTGACTGGATGTCGTTCCCTAAAATTGTGTGTTCACCAACTCATCGTGTATGTTGACTGGATGTCATTCCCTAAAATTGTGTGTTCACCAACTCATCGTGTATGTTGACTGGATGTCATTCCCTAACATTGTGTGTTCACCAACTCATTGTGTATGTTGACTGGATGTCATTCCCTAAAAGTGTGTGTTCACCAACTCATCGTGTATGTTGACTGGATTTCATTCCCTAAAATTGTGTGTTCACCAACTCATCGTGTATGTTGACTGGATGTCATTCCCTAAAATTTTGTGTTCACCAACTCATCGTGTATGTTGACTGGATGTCATTCCCTAAAATTGTGTGTTCACCAACTCATCGTGTATGTTGACTGGATGTCATTCCCTAACATTGTGTGTTCACCAACTCATTGTGTATGTTGACTGGATGTCATTCCCTAACATTGTGTGTTCACCAACACATTGTGTATGTTGACTGGATGTCATTCCCTAACATTGTGTGTTCACCAACTCATCGTGTATGTTGACTGGATGTCATTCCCTAAAATTGTGTGTTTACCAACTCATCGTGTATGTTGACTGGATGTCATTCCCTAAAATTGTGTGTTCACCAACTCATCGTGTATGTTGACTGGATGTCATTCCCTAAAATTGTGTGTTCACCAACTCATCGTGTATGTTGACTGGATGTCATTCCCTAAAATTGTGTGTTCACCAACTCATCGTGTATGTTGACTGGATGTCATTCCCTAAAATTGTGTGTTCACCAACTCATCGTGTATGTTGACTGGATGTCATTCCCTAAAATTTTGTGTTCACCAACTCGTGTATGTTGACTGGATGTCATTCCTAAAATTGTGTGTTCACCAACTCAGCGTATATGTAAACTAGATATTGTTGTGTATTATCTGTGGATCACCAACTTACCATGTATGTCGACTGAATATCGTTGCATATCTTTGGATCACCAACTCACCGTGTATGTGGACTGGATATCATTACGTATCTTGCTGTCGGATTCGACACGTGCCGTCGGCCCTCGTTCTGGTTCAACGTCTTTACCGACATCTTCGGAGCCTGAGCCAGCACTGAATGAAAGAGACCAACAAATATGAACAAAACATGTAATATTGTGCAGAATTCAGTGATTGTGTTTGTCACAACTCAGTGATTAATGTCTTTCCACAGGACAGGCATGTTCTGTTTCATGTCAAACAATTTGTATCTTATTTTGTTAGAAAATAAATCATGACTTACAAATTTCAAATCTAATTCACACCAAACCTGTTCCAAACCCTGTAAAAACAAGGCTTTGATAGTATTACAAGCAATACAGGAGTCCCCTACTGGAGAAAACCCTACTAATTAAACATTGTGCAATACCGTCAAATCGCCCTTTATCTGTAGATGTACAAAGTTTCATATTCAAATCCCATTTGTCACCGCAGTATTAAGTTGTTGCCTTTTCTATTTTAGTAACATTCACCAGATATTCGATTTTCTTTTTGAGTTATGGCAGTACTAAGCTGACAGAGGGCAATCATATAGTCCATTCTGTGTACCAAGTTTCATATTCATATGTTATGTTCTTTTCGAATTATTACAGTATTAATTTTATTTCTATTTTAAGTAACATTCACGTGACCTTTGACCTCTGGTGAAAAATAAAGGGTCGTGTACAATCCTCACCTTGCTCTTTCTATGTATACTAAGTTTCATCAAAGTATTTTCAGTACTTTTTGAGTTATCGCAGGATCCAGGTTTTGGGGACGGGACAGACAGACAGAGACCTACGGACAAACAGACAGACAGATGCACACAGGCAAACCCATAGTCCAATCTGTTTACCTAGTTTCATTAAGTTTCATGATCATATCTTATGCACTTTTCAAAATATTACAGTATTCAGTTTATTTCTATTTTCAGTAACAGTCACGTGACCTTTGACATCTGGTGAAAAATAAAAGGTCGTGCATAATTCTCACATTGCTGTTGCTATGTATACAAAGTTTTATCAAAGTGTCTTCAGTATTTTCCGAGTTATCACAGGATCCAGGTTTTGGGGACGGACGGACAGACAGACATACAAACGAACAAACAGAACGACACACAGACAGATGGCAAACCTATAGTTCAATCTCTGTACCAAGTTTCATGGTCATATCTTATGTCCATTTCGACATATTACAGTATTAAGTTTATTTCTATTTTTAGCAACAGTCACGTGACTTTTTACCTCTTGTGAAAAGAAAGGTCGTGCCTAATCCTCACATTGCCACATTGCTGTTTATATGTATATCCAGTTTCATCGAAATAAGTTCAGTACTTTTTGAGTTATTGCATGAACAAGGTTTTGGGGACGGACGGACGGATGGAGGGCAAACTTCTAGTCCCCTCCGGTGAAGCAGTGGTAGGGGACTTAAAGTGCATATTATATTTTTAATTACGGTAAAATGTTTGTAAAGTTTCATCAGTCTAGCAGCAATACTTTTTGAGTTACACGTCACACAAGTCCAAAAATATCATATTTTGCTAAAAATGGGCCATAACTCCACTGATGTAAGAAAAAACTGCACCAAAATACCCAGGAGCACAAGCCCCGATGCCAATGAATATGCTTATAAAGTATCATCACTGTAGCAGTTATACTTTTTATGTTATGTGTGACACAACAATCCAACGGACGGATGGACGAAAGGACGGACGGACGTGGGCAAATCTATAAGCCTATAAAGTGGGGGCATAAAAACTGAATTAAAAAATTGAACTAACACAGACGCTGACTCAGATGACAGGGCGACGACAATAGCTCGACGTTTTATCTTCGAAAAGTCGAGCTAAAAATTATCAAGAGGGCATATGTTGGGAGGGCATGTGTCCAACATTCATTCATTTAATGAGGCAACTATGTAACAATTATGAAATAATTTTCTATTTATCATAGCTTATCGGCCAATAAACACTGATTTGGAGTTCTGAAGCATAGGAATTAAACCATGAGGGCGTTAGCCCGAGTTGTTTAACAGCCATGCATTAGAACAACAAAGAGTTGTTTATTGGCTAATTCAAAACAATAATGCGATAACATGAGTTGACATATATTTTTGCAGTTGTAATTGGAACTACTTTTTACTATGCTCTGCTCAGAATTGGGACTTCTTTTTGCATTGTTTATTGGGTAGTTTAACACCGATAATTGTGTTCTTTGTCTATAGAAAGATTAGCGGGTATCATATTAGAATTCAATACATGCAACATGCACTTGAAAAATAGTATGTTTTTATACTGACTCTATGATTTCTTAATTCAACAAAGTTCCAAACTGACCCATATTGTTAACATATCAACAGCCTTGTTTGAGAAATAGTTACAAAAGGGAAATCATTAAATTTGTGAAGTCCATTAAAATTATAGGGTGACACAACAATAAACCACAAACTCTTCAATGTTAAACCAGAGTAGTTATTCATATTCATTGCTTTTCGATACTGAACACCCAGTTTCAAATTTCTAGCATCAATTAAGAAATAGTTTTTGCTTTAGTGTTGTTAATCTGATAATAAGCAAAAATTTTGAGTTCTGATTGGTAGGAATTTAACTACGAGGGTGTTAGTCCGAGTGGCTAAACATACTGCATCAGAACAACAAATCATTGTTCATTGGCTGATAAACAATGATAATGCAAAATTATTTATATTCTTACATGACCAGACAACATACTCTGCAAATAGAATGCAACTATATTTTACAGTCGCAAAACCAAACTTAGTGAACCAAAATAAGAATTTAAATAATCTAAGTTAAAAACGGCCATTATTCAACTAAATTCCATGACAGAGTAATGGATCTTATCCTACAAACTCATCTCACCATACTTAGTTTAAGTATACCAAATCTGAAGGCTACGGGTTCAATTGTTTTCCAAAAAAGTGGACATGAATTTTACAAAAAAACTATATCGAAAAAGAGCTTTAATGCAATCAAACAAAACAAACATAATCCTACAGGCTCATTC
>JAPFQT010000413.1:12500-132492 GCA_027627225.1 Congeria kusceri | reverse complement strand
ATATTATTGTAATGTGATTGGAACTGTAATGTCATGAACAGAGCATGCAAGACCAAGGAAGCGCTTGAGCTTGTGTTTGTGGTGATTCTTAAATATTGTGATGCTGAAATTTGAGACATAATACAGTATAACGCAACACATTTCATTGAAAATTAACCGATGCAAAAAAGACGTTAAAGTATGGCTGCTAGTGCCACGTTAAACTGTGTTGTCTCTCAATAACGACTTAAAACGTACAACGAATATCGGAATTACTAGTTACTCGTTCGTAATTATTACGAGATACTAATGCGTAATTGTTAGAAAATGAGTCTTAGGGGGACGTGTTCACTGATTTCTGAATACATGTCATTTAAAGACTTAACTGCATAAACCAAAGGAGCTGAACTAACCGAAAACAAATACTGTATAAAGAAAGAAAATATATGCTTCGCCGGGACTCAAACTTAAAATTGCCGTGATAAAAAAGCTGTAGCGCTAACATCTCGGCCATTCTGACTTACTAGTCATTGTGGTGAATTTTTAATGCAATGTAATGATAGAAGTATTTTTTCACAAAATACCGACGAAAAGCGTTACAGGCGCTTTATACATGTATCCATTGGAGATTGATGATTTGTTTAGACGACACTATATTTCTATATATTTCTTTGTCAGTAGTGTTATTTTGCTTGTTTACATAATGTATTTTTATTTTTTGTGATCATTGACACATAATTTGAAAATTGTCTATATTACTAAATGTGAACTAGTCATTTGATTAAGAGATACTCATGCGTAATTTTAAGATAATTCGTTGTAATAACGAGATAAAAAGTTCCAACATGGCTCATGGCCGGTTACATTAAAAGGTAAATGACACATTTAAATGATTTTAACAACCATGTTTTTTAATGTGTTCGCAATTAACAAATTGCGTATGTATTTCATTGTCCCTGTGTATTTCATTGTCACCGCATTTCTGCTGGAAAAGTTGTAATTATTTACAGACAAGGACACGGACAAGGACCCGATGACAAGATTAACATTAATAAATGGTTGCGATTTCCCAACGGGTTAATGTATACTCGCACTACACTAGATTATAGACTTATCTTGTACGCATATATTCTTAAAAATCATGATGACAGATGAACTGTGTTAATTCATACTTACCTGAATAACTAATTTGCATACCTTAACAACATTCCCATTCAGTTGCAGTTAACACTCATTTACATGATTCGTATGGTGTGTTTGCTTTTCATATGAGTATAATGACCCCACTCTAAAATTTTAACATTTTTAATATCCTTATAGTGACGTTTCAAAAATGGAAAATATTCTTCAAATTAAAATACGTGTCTTCCGATAGCGTAGAAATGAAGACAGTACGTGTTACGTTTTAGTTTTCTATGACATGATAGATAGATGATGAAACTAGTCTTAACTTTGAAATACTTATGTCAGTAATTGTGTGCGTTCACGTCGTCTTTAATTTGAATACAAAACTATTATTTAAAATGCAATGGCACTGGTCCGTAATCTAAAAGTTTTGCACATTTTATGACATTATACAAATGGAATACAATTCAATATCGTTACTTTTGAAGACCATTAGCTATTAGTATATTTCAAAGAATACAATTCAATTTCGTTATTTATGAAGACCATTAACTATCAATATATGAATGTATTTGCGTTTCATATGGTTCCAAATTTTACGAAAATTTGACTCCATTCGAGATGTTATTTGACTGGAACAGCATGCAATTTGTCAAAACCAGATCAAGCTCATTTAAATTAGCCATGGAGTAGTTCATTTAAGAAACAATTTTCGATTTATCGTTGTTTATCAGCGAATAAACAACGATTTGCAGTTCTGATGCGTAGGAATTAAACCACGAGGGCGTTAGCCCGAGTTGTTTAATAGCCACGCATCAGAACGACAAAGAGTTGTTTATTGACCGATAAACATCGATGATGCGAAAATTATTTCGATTCTTACATGATTTTACATGTAATTTTGAATTTGTAATTGGATTTTTTAAATTTTGCTCCGCTCAGAATCGGAACTTTTTTTGCTTTGTTTATGGGTAATTAAACAACGAGAATTTATTTTTTGTCTATAGAAAAAAGTAGTGAGTATCATGTTAGAATACCTGATTATAAACATCTTTAATTCCACGTTAAATCATCATGGTAAGCGCATCAACTTGTTAAATGTTGTCGCTTAGCCCACATACACATACTTATTGTCCATGCGTTAACTGTTTAAACAAAATAAACTCAAAAATTGACTTCATTTTTCAAAGGCAGAAAGATGTCCAATTACTATAAAGCCTATCTGCTATCCTAGTTAGCACCTTATTTTGATGACTAAAGCAGATCGACTGGTTTGCCTAGACATAGTGTACCCATGGGAAACATTAATATGCGTTGTTCGGTTGGATTGTGCCATATAATATGTTACGTATTTGTTCCCACTATATTTTTGAACGCGTATCGGCAACTAAATATTATCTATTATGAGAATTATATTTAAAGTATAAACATGTGTTAAAAACGAAATGAAATGACCATAAATACACGATTTTATTACAATATCGTATAGAACACAAATTAAAAAATTAGACACGTGTGTTTTTATTTACCTGAAAAGCAATTATTTTATATAGTTTTCCTATAACCCATGGAGTAATTTAAAAATAACACCGTTTATATTTAGGATAATCACGTGGCAGTTTAGTTTCGTCAAGTCGCGCACACTTAGATAAGGTGCTTGAATTGGGGAAAGCCGAGGTATTTTTCAATCAGGGACACCGGGTTCAAAGAAAGTGCGAACTTATTCAACTTCTATTTTTCAATGAAATATACAGTTTATGACAATATTTGATCGTGTTCAATACAAATAGTGATGCTGTTACACATGTTTTACCGTTTAGGCATACCTACAAATAACGGACATTTTATGCCCATCTTGAGTTCTGTATGTTTAACGACTAATTAATCAGACGCCATAAAGGATTGCATAAGCCATATTTCCTGGTGATATTTAAGAATCTAAAATACTAGAATAATACAAATTATGAACTCGTTCATACGTTCAGAACATTGCGCTATTGAAACGCAACTTTATACTTGCTTTACATTTAGGTTTAAAGGGACTACGTTAACGGGCCCAAAGGGGCCACTGCAGTAACAAACATTATATATTAATATTGGCATATAAAAAAGGTTAAAATAATGTACGTGTACTGGAAAAAGAATCACAATATAATATGGGTAGTGTTTGTTTTACACTTTGACGTCAGATTTGTAGGTATTTACATGACATTAATATGCACATGTATTTCCACAATATATAATAATAGCGCAGTTGGTAACAGAGCTGTTTATTGTAAATTTGTCTTACGACTCCGTCGTCGTGAGTTCGATACCCACTCTGGGTTTTCTTTTTTCGAGTATTTTCTGTACTGTTTTGTTTTATCAATATTTCCATATTGCAGTTAATTATTCACTCATCATTTATCGTATACGCCTCTGTATTGCTAGTTACTTAATTATAATACAAACATACTTGCTAAAGGAGATCATTTTTTCGTTGACGTAGTCCCTTAAACAATTATTGAAAGCCGGTTTGTAAAATCAAAGTAAATATAACGTTCAGTTTTTGAAAGGTTGTTGTCAATATGACACCATATTTATAAACTAAACGCCAGTACTTATTTTTCAACTATATCTGAGATAGATCTATTTAAAACTTGCACAAATTAAAAATAAATAGTCATGTAATTACAACATTTAATTAAAAAAACAATTTAAAAAAAACGAACAATATACCTACTTATTAACTGCTATATTTTTACTGGTGCGTGCTACCAGTAACGAACGAATAGTAATAAAGCAACATTTCGTTATCAAACCATAATAAGCCTCCATTCTTTAATATCATGTATGACAACTGTACATTTTTATAGCTATTGTAATTAAATATATATTGAAGTGAAATGTATGCATAAACCAAATTTGATACATATATGTATCTTTATATGTACATACAATCGTTATCGAATTATAACACAAAAATCAATATTGTGAGCATTCAAGCATGTGATACAAACTAGCGTTGGACATACAACATTTGTATTATCATGCATACATGTGTTAATAATTATTAACTTGTATTAATGCATACCCGTAACATCATGCCAATAGTCCATGCCAAAAACAACAAATACATTCAGTGTTGATATACACTAGGAATGTTTAGCCATTTGCGCAAAATACCTTTCATTCAAAAGACACATACCGATATCCGAAGAAACGCAATAACAGCTATTGAAATTAATCAAAACCATAAGACGACTTACGCCGTGTTTATAACTTTATAGCTGTAATCAGGCTGCTATAAAATTGCACCAGAAATGTAGCAATTCCTGTTTATTAACGCAGATATACATTTGTTAGATTCGGGTATGTATTAGGGGTTGTTTTGGTATATTGCGAAAACATTGACCTGATCCTAATGACCTCTATTTAAATAAATTTTTAGGTTAATTAATTATCTATTACTAGAGTCGGCGCGTTGCATAAACATATTCACCCTCTATTGATCCGATGTAGTTATAATTGATTAAAGGTGTTAAATTACGCGAGGGTACGGTATATCGATCAGTTTTACTGACGCAGTAAGTAACGTCGAAGAGGTTGAGCTTTATATCTTGTACAAGTGAGTTTGTAGTTCAAAACTCAACCAGGTTATAAAAATGGTACTATTTTAATTTTATTGCGTTTTCTACCAAAAAAATGCTTTCGCTATTTTTTCATGTTCGTAACATAATATGGTAAATTTCGTTTCAAAAATCATCTTGATGTAAAAAGTTTACACCGAGATTAAAACCCTACTCGATTGGTTGATAGGTTGATACGCAGACCAATACACCATCGCTCCTTGCTTAAAGCTAGCGGTAACTGATACTACATTCAGTCGCATGTATAATTTAATCTAAAATAAGTTATACAAACATCTACAAATATGCACGAACATACTTAGACACATTATTTTGACTTCGGATTCAGCTCATGAATATTCTTGCCTAAAGGTTAGGATCCGGTTAATGTTTTTGCACTATAGCTTATTTAGACGCGCGGCAATAGGGATAAGTTTTGTTTGGCAAATAAACAATAAGACCTTAGAATATTATTTAAAATATACATATCAGCGCTTAGTTTTTTGCATATCATAGGTAATTGGTCACAATCATAAAACGCATGCACTACTGTAAACGTATCTTAGTATGAAAACTTAACAAAAGTTAAACTTGACATTATTCTACATTATATGAGGATAAAGTATTACGTTAACATTTGTTGTAAACACACGGAAGTATTATCCAACATGTTATCTGTGAAAACCAGTTCAATGTAATTTAAACTATCAATCGGATAGTTCATGGCCTGACAAAAAACATCTGTAATTCAAGTTAAAAAACATATTTCTAAGCACACAATCGTGTTTATTATTTTCGAGGCTTCATCCATTGCAGAAACAACAACTATTCTGGTTTCTAAACCATGCAAATGTTTTGTAGATAATTTATTTTGCTTTTGACCCTTGTGTCTTTCTCGTGTATGACATTGTTGCTTTGAAAGCCAAAACTGAAATAAGATATGTAGATCTATATGTATTCATTTCAAAAACAAACATCACTTCCTTGATAGTGTCGAACTCCGTATTGTGCTTAGCGTTTTTGATGTGAGTATCTTACCCCGAGATTCGAATCCTAGTCAATTGGTTGGTACGCAGACACGCATGCCACTACACCATCGCTCTGTAATTAAAGCTAGCGGGATCTAATACTATATTCAGTCTTATGTATAACTGTAAAATAAGTTACGCGAACTTCAACGAATATACACGAACAGACGTCGAAACACAATTTTGACTTCGTATTCAGCCCATGAATAAGTTTAGCAAACATCAACACATATACACGAACAGACGTCGAAACACAATTTAGACTTCGTATTTAGCTCTATATTCTTGCATAAAGGTTAAGATCAGGTCGATGTTTTCGCACTATGTAGATAAATACGACGATAATGTAGTGGCTGTTACATGTCAGTTTGTGAAGTGTTGTAGAAATATTTTTCAGTAGTAACTTTCTGGAGTGAAATAGAATGAGATCAATTTCTGTGTATACAAAGTTACAATATAGAACACATATGTGAAAAAAAATTGTTATGAATGATATACATGTACTTGTGCTATATATTATTAAATCTCATTTGCCATACGCTTAGTAATCTTGTCATCTGTCTGAGAATGTTTTGATCCAGTCCAATGATTAATTATATATTTTTTTATTAAAATAAAACTTTACCTACATGTATACAGTGTCAGAATATGCAACACAACGCACAACGTTTATTAAATACACCGCTAAATTATGTTGAAAAGCTACAGCAAAGTTTATACTTGGTATACGAAAGGTATGCGCCAATCGCCCGACGTAAAACAAGAGGTTCTGATCGTTACTGACGGCTTATCAAACTGCGGCGGCGCTGCTGTTGCGGCTGCCTTGTTGTTGCGCGAAAAAGTAGATGTGTGTGCTCTTGCAATTGGACGTCTGTCGACTGCAGGTCAAAGCGAGATTTTTAATTATATACGTCTCATATCCCCAACGAGACCACCTTTGTGCTATTGACGGCTACTATAATTTGTCAAAGCTGGTTGATGCGATAGAAATTGAGTTGCAGAAGGTTCCGTGTGCACCTCTGGTATTGCTTAACGGATAATATTCGTTTTGCTAAAATGTATGTATACGTGTGTTTCTCGTTGAAGCCAATATTTGATTTGCCTGTTGGCTTTAGCTTGCATACAAAGGTTGCCCGCACTGTAAAACGAACACTGTGAATAACTAGATCAGATGCATTGTGCTGAAACAAAGAACAATTAATATTCAAGATCGGCAGTGTTAACCTATGCAACTCCTGTTCAATTCTGAAATCTTGTTTTCAACCGTATGTGCTTTTTTTAAATTCTTATTGCCACTAACAGTGGAGTTTGTTCTAGTTTGTTGTTTTATGTATTTACACTTACTTTATTTAAATGCCTTAAAGTATTACCATTCATTGGGTCATCAAAACAATACGTGAACAGTATATGTTCCAGTCATTAATATACCAGTTTTCTTAATGTAATAAATTCAAACGATATGCAGAATAGTGCGTGTGTGTGTTGTGCTAACATCTTAGCCTCTAGATTGAACGGTTTATAACTGTTTATAAACTGAATACAGTATGTCTGTATGACGATGAGTTTATAATTTCCATAAATGACTTTTGGACCGGATGTTTATGCGCAAACATACCAGAACGACAGTGTAGAATTTATTCATATATTACACATGATCCTCCTTTTGATTAAAAGTTTCCCAGCATCATTGAACGTGTATTTCATGTATTTCATGTATTTCATTTGCAGATAGCAATTAACCCATATTGACACACAACCTACAGTAAAACAGTATTTTTGCAGATATCGTTTGCAATGAAATGGCAGTAGAAGTGAAAGTTAACTGATACCAAATTGGAAAAACCTAGTGCATAATTTAACAATGGTTTGGTAAAATATTTTACTCGATGATGCCCTCTTGGTTTAAAAGCCACGTATCAGAACGACAAGAGTTGTTTATTGGCCGATAAACAACGATAATGCGAGAATTATTTTGATTAAAACATTATTTCACATTTTTTTTTGCAATTGTAATAAGACCTATATTTTACTATGCTTCGCTCAGAATCGGGACTACTTTTCACGTCGTTTATTTAGTAGTTTATCAACGATAATTATGTTCTTTGTCTGTAGACAAATTAGCGAATATCATGTAATAATGTGGTCTAATTCATCATTTGTTAAAAAGCTTAACTCTCGGATTTCATATATACTAACCTTGATATACCTATCTTGCTGTTGAAATGACTAAAATGAAATAAACACTGCGACTCAGAGTGTATTTTGAACATCTTCAGTTATTCACATTCGCAATAACGTTACTGGGCTTGCGACCTGAATGTGAAAAGTTAATAAAGAAATGTAAACGTGCTTCCATACCCAAAGTAATATACTTTGTAATGGATATCGAAAGAAAGATTATTCTGCATTAACATATTCATTGGTTTGTTGCATCGCAAACATTTGGTTTCAAAAGATTTATAGAAATTGTGAATCATCATGCATTATAATAATGCGTTGGATTTAAACTATTTTTCTGAATGTTCTTTTTACATCATTTATTGCAGTTGTATATTACAGAGTGTATATTGTAACACATTCACGTGTAATGAATGCGTCGTGCCACCATTTCAAGAAAGAAAACATTCAAGAGATCCCTTAAATGAGATAACATTATTTTTTATTGAAAATAGTGTGTACAATATTTTGTTATCGCAATAAAAGGTTGAAGTAGTGAATACTGTAATATATACACTGCAGAGGCAGATAGACTTCGCGACAATTTAAGTCTGGTGACGTAAATCCAATTATCCAAACTCTGATTACACTATTTCCTGAAGCGCACTAGGACTTTCATTGCCTGAGTTGTATTTGGACTTTCATTGTCTGAGTTGTATTTTATAATGTTTTATTTCTAAACCATTGACATCTAAAGATAACGGATTACAAATTTGCATTAACTGGTGTATAGAATAAAATTATCGTGTTAGAATAATACATAGCCAAGCCAACAAACCAAGGTGTAATATTAACTTGCATACTTGCCATTATAGGTTTCAATGTATGAACAATGAACTGCACTCTTTAAGACATTAATTAATTGACATCCAGCAAAATAAAGGACGACATACAGGCGATTTGAAGGAACGAATATGACGACTGATAGCATTGTAATCATTCATACATTTGTTTTAAGAAGCCCATAAAGTACATAATAATATATTTGGACATTAAATAAACCGGTATAATTTAAGACAAACACGCATTTTTTTTTTCGGTTCAGAAGGTCCGTTCCAGTTCGATATTAGAAATGTGTCTAGATTATAATTTTTAAACAGCAAAATTTTAATGAGTAAATGGCAAATTGTTAAGTCATGTTCAAGTTATTCATCAACCTTCGTCCGTACGATACATTTTGGTTTCCAACGCTTAATTGGTTACATGCATTTAATTTATGTACTCTTATAATGGATATAATGGTTATTCTAACCATGAGTCATTTTACACGGTATGTAGCTATAGTATACAAATTGACTTAATAGTACATTGACCTTGTACCCTACTGAAAAGCATGTTTAGGAAATTAACCTACAGGTTAATTGTTTCAGCTATAATGGCATCCAATCTTGATGTTACCTAATCTAATGAATCAGTGTCTTATTCTCATTCAATTAATTTAATGTGATTGGAAACCAAAAATCTGAAACCTCATGAAAAAAGCATACAGCACCGAAAACGAGCTTGGGGCTGTGTTTGTGGTTTTACTACAATTATTTGATGCAGTGGTTTGTAACACAAACAGCTTTTTACTTCGAAACTTTACAAAAACACAAACGAAGTAAAGATGTTCAAGTATGCCAGCTTCCTGGTACTAGTTGACAACTTTCTGTGCTTTCGTTATTACGACTTACGTATTTCGTAATAACGAAGTACTCATTCGTTGTAAGGAGATCCTTCTGCGTAATAACGAGATAATATTACGAAAATCTAAATTGGCTCCATGAAGCATCCATGTTAAAGTATAGCACAGAGTGAAATAAATTTAACGGCCATGTTTTTAAAGAAATAAGCTATGAATTTAAAGTCCAAGTCATAAATGTAATGTGGCGTTATGCACTCGTATATGTAATTGCTCCAACTATGTTTCAAAACAATTTATTCTCTTATGTCAAATGATATAATATACCATAAATCCAAATGACAATTAACCAGCTGCTATTTGTCTAATATTGTTTGTCCAAGAATGTGAAGTAAAATGATTGGATTATGCAACTATGTGCTATTATTTACCACTGAAATATAAACCCGTAATTGGTCAACCCAGTCCTTGATTGACAAAGCGCAATTGGTCAATTTGCAGCGCTCTAACCAACCGCGCTATTCTGGTTTATGATGAGGCAAGTGCAAACTATGGTTTAGCTATCAATTATGACGGTACAATGCACACAAGTAAGGGCCAAACAAACACGAGCCACATCGTGTTTTTATCTCAGAAAACGTGTTTGACAAATATACAAATTTGTTTACCGTTATTATATTTAGTGTAAGTATAATATTTCAGATTGCTATTTACGTTGTCCCCTTTAGGCCATTTTCGTACACATAAACCCGTTACACATATCAACATAGACAATTAAATATAATTAAAAATTCACGTAATAAAGATATGTAAGAACGAATTTCCAGCACATACGAATTGCTGAAATAAACATGTGTTGCGTAAGATAGAGTAATTTTAATTATAGCACGTCTCATACAAATTACATTTGCGAGAGTTGTTTGGTTGAATATTTTGTTTAAATATCACACGCCGCAATGTCTAAATTGGGTACTCAATAATTCGTTGATAGTCCCAGTGTGTCACCACATGCCAGCTAGAGACGTTGTAATTATTCACAGACAAAACTGCATGAAAAGGTTTACATTCCTAGAAAGTTTCGATTTCCCGAAGGATTCAAGCACACTCGTACTACACTAGTTTACAGGCATTTCTTTTTACGTGTAACATACTAAACATATATTAAGGATATATTTTATTTATTCCCAAAAGCTTGACAACATATGAACGTGTTAGTTCATTTTGATACCTTGAAAAACAGACAAAAGAAGATGGAAATGGTCACATTTTGAATTGACAATTAAACGGGACACCATATAGACCGCCAAAATTGAATATGTAAAAAGCTAGCATATACCCTTACGTCATGAAACATTTGGGTTGTTTGATAATGTTTCATATTATCAAACTGTGTATTTGCTGATCATAGTGGCGAATATGGATTGTATCCGAATATTCACCGTTAGCTGTCGGGGATATACATGATATTCTTAATAAAAAAACGAGGAACCTCGGTTAGTTTCGTCGAGTCGAAAACGTAAACAATAAAATGAAACTATAATAAGTCAAACACCATTTATTTTTAGAAAATGCTGTTTTTTATCATAATGCATTATTATATGTTTTGTACAATCTACAATAAACTCTTCATATGTGTCGTTACTTGCTTTTTACAACATTCATGTACAGTCGGTTTCCCACCGCGCTATTAAAGATACTGAACTCCAGATGGGCACAAAATGTTCGTTTTTTTGTAGTTATACCTAAATGGTAAAAACATGCGTAAAACCATCACTAGTTGTATAGACCACGATCAAATACTGTCACAAACGGTATATGTCATTGAAAAATAGATGTTGAGTTAGCTGGCACTTTCATTGAACCCGGTATTCAAGATTTAAAAATACCATGTCTTACCACAATACACGCACCTGTTTTACCACAATACACGCACCTGTTTTCAAGTGTGCGCACGAGCGACTCGACAAAACTAAACTGTCACGTGATTATCCTAAATATAAACGGCGCTATTTTTAAATTGCTCGATGAGTTAAAGCGTCTGCAGACGCTATAGATTTTAGAACGACAAAAAGGACGAAAACTATATAAACCATTGTTTTTCAGGTAAATACAAACATACGTGTCTAATGTTTTAATGTGTTCTGTACGGTTATGTAAGAAAATCATGTATTTGTGTCGATTCTTTTTTGTTTTTACGATTGGACCATCTGGAGTTCAGTCCCTTTAACATATTACTACGTTTGTAACCTGGCTCAAAATGAAGACGAGAACTACAACGAAACGTCAATCGAAGGTTCAAATAATTACAACAACAAACGTTTAACTAAATTATTTAAATTGAATAGCTGTACCATTTTTAGCAATAACCGACATTAAAATAACTAATTTATATGGTATATTAATTATTAACAGTTATAGTATGTGGTGTTATTTACTGATATTTGGTCATTCGGATATCTCTTCCAAAATAAAATAGTATAATTCATAGGATTAAATTTTTTGTGGGCAACGATTCTGTCTGCTGTATAAGTATATTTAAAATAAATAAAACATAAAAGATCTATTAAAATATAAAACAGGTTATTATAACCGATAAACATCAACAGTTGAAAACTAAACATGATCCAAATATCCTTCTGAAATGGAATTATTTGGCGTAACTGTCTAACTCTTTTGACCTTCCCAAGAAATTCCTAGTATCCATTCACATGTAATAAACTTCATAGGGGAGTAATACCGAATGATAAATCCTTATAGTGCATAGATAATACGCCATCACTAATCACACACTTATCAAAGAAAAATGTGTTCAGCATAAGGTTGATCGATTCGAATCAATTTTGGATACTGACAGAAAGGTCCTTTATGATAATTACAGTTTGCATTAAATAAATCTTCATATACAAGCAAAAATTCAAGTAATTGTACATGTAATTTACCAGTTACTGAGCAATACATTTTCCGTTTTTCAACAATGTCAATGAATGCATTTATGCATTTCATTACTTTCGAGTTGCTGTTTTTTTTTATTCGTACAATATATGTAGCAGTTTATAAATAACTATTGAGTCTAAGACGGTGTATAGTACATGGTATATCTAGAGCAAACCTACATGACGCTCATGAACATACAACCCTTTAATTATTGTGTTAATTATTCCCGTCTTTAAGTCAGATAAATAGGAAATTTGAAGCCCATGTTCCGGAATTGGTTCAGGCTCGTCCAACTATAGAACTTTCACATGTTCGAAATTTTGGAAAGTTTAAGAATCAACTATGTATTATTTTGTCTTACATTGCTGCATATAAATCATTTTGTGCTGCAGGGAAGGACTCTTATTTAAGAAACATATGCGAGCTCACTTACTTCTCTTGCATTGTGTTACTCTGTCGCGATTGAAAAGCAAATACAAATGCACATATATTGTATGCGATTATTTCCATTATTTATTTTGAAAACGTGACAACTACACAACAGACACTCTGACAAATGACAAGCGAGATAAATTATCTCACATCTCTAGAAAATGATGGAACTGATTATATTACTTCGATAAATTTCAATTCACAGATAAATAACGTAGGGTAAACGATGGATTCGAATCGGCCAAGTCGTATATTTATATCCGATAAATAAAACAAAAATTAACGAAATATGATATGAATGTACATGACCAGGGCATGCAATTATAAAACCAGGACTTTAACATATAAAGGTATTTACACCTTACAATCGATAAAATATGTAAAGAATTCTTAGTTGTTCGTTCTTGTTGCATTATAATCACTACAAATGCAATACCAAATCGATCTGCTATATAGTCAGCTTAGATTGTGTGCGAGTGTGTATTTCATCACATACCCCTACTAGCCAGTAATGAACCGATAAGCAATTGACAACATAACTTTATAGCAAAAGATGTGAATTATTTAGTAACAAAAGCAGAAAAAACGAAGCAAAAGCTAGGGCTACAGAAATGCGGGAATTGCAAGCAAATGTAAAAACAAACACTTTTAATAACAACGAATAAGTGAGGTGATGTGTTTTTTTTCTTCTAGATTGTCATTACAATTCGGAAATGTGTTTGTCGCATTCACGCAAATCATACCAACATGTCTCGGAACTGATTTCAAAATATGTATACTAGTTAGTTTTATTTCACGTTGTAATACTATTTTTCAAATATTGGTTCAGACGTTCCGTCCCAGTGTAGTATAAGTATGTTGTCTAGATAGAAAATTTTACGCACATGATACATCTTTAAATAAGTACATGACAAACTGCAAATGCGTGAGGTAATATGAGAATAATTTTTATAATACTTCGTTAGTTAGAATAAAGATAATTTCCGTATCTTTGATATAATATGAACATATGTTGTATTAATATAGTTTTATTCTAGTGATACGCAAATGCAAGGAAGTGTATGAGATCCTCTAGAATTGAGAGAATTGCACAATACATGTAGTTTGCCGTTTGGCTGGCTCAGATAGTATACATATGTAAAGAAACTACAACGTAAATATACACATGAGATGAAACAGTTATTAAGGTATTCTTAAATTCGAAGCCCGAGAAACGAGTAAATTCACCTTTATTTTTATCGACTGTTATGATCGTTTATTTTATTAAACTTGCGGATAATATCTTCACCTTTGACTTCCGATCTTGACTTAAACTCAATCATTTTCGTTACGAGCGGTGTATTTGAGCTATTAATTTAATGGCATTGGAGACCAGATATTTTGAACTTTGTATACGTTTATACCGAAGCTGGTCCTTGTGACTGTAGTTGTGGTGATTCTTCCATATTATGATTGAGTAGATGTACATAGAAACCACTTTTGGACAATTCAGAACGGCAGAACCATACATTCATAATAAACACACATATTTGTGAATTACAGACTTAAACAAAAATTGGATAATTAAGAATGAATTTATTGTATTATAACTGTCATGTTATTAACAAATAGTTGTGCATATACAATGACATACTATATTAACTTACTGGCATGCATTTGTTTAAAATTTTACTAAACATGCATACATATTTGTTTTTATATTTACAGACTAATAATCGAATTACAAGTACACGCACAGATGTATTCTAATTTAGTGGCACACTTTTGAACGTAGTATTTTTTATGCAAGAACAGATAACTAGATTTACAGTAAGACATTGAAACAGTCGCAAACATTATCCGTTTCTGATGCGTCTAGTCCTGTCATAAACATTTACGAGTGTCAAACATAATTCAATAATTGCGACTCTGCATTTGTGTCCATTTAACAAGGTGCAGACTGAGTAATTAATCAGATTTAGCTTCCAGGCGCAGTAATATCTATGGGAATATATGCAGATGTTGAATAGCTGTTCTCGTTTACATGTTGCAAGAGCAGATGGGGTTGTTTCTTTTTTAAAGTTATGTAATTCAATTCCTCATTCTAGCGTCCTAGCATTTATCACTAAGTACATCTGAAAATGAGAAACATAATATACAGATCAGTTAGAAAATTTGATGCAAGCAATGTATTTGTATTAGTGTCATGACATTCTGTTGCTAACACATAGACCATAACTTAGTATAAAGTACGACATTTCATCATATTCCAGATCCAACTAGTATATTGTAATATCTTAAAACGAACATTCCCGAAACCTGATTCTGGAACAATCAATTATTCAATCTGAAGAATGTCTAATGTCCAAATGACCATAATGCTGCACTTTTTCGCACACGGTGCTTGCAAATTATATTAAAAACAATGGCATCAACGACTAAGTAAATTTATATTACATGGCCGACTTGAACCGGACTGTAGTATACATAAACATCTTTAAGGTTTAATATTATAGACTAATTGTGATCTTCTATCCTTTTATTTAAAATCCTCTAATAATTAGACAAATTTGTTAGAGCCTGTTATAGTCATACTTTTGGTTTATTCTCAAATACAATAAATAACTATGACTGTGACTATGTAACAAGTATTGGATAGCATATTGGTTAATTATACATTTAGTGTCTATTCCTGAACAAATGATCTGCAAGAATAAGAAAATATTACGGCGGTTTATTAAGCTGATAATGGCTGGTTTTCACTCGATTATACGTATGGAAAAGTGACTTGTTTAGAAACATGTTATTTCAGTTCACGGCCTTTTGTTTCTATATCCAATGTTAGAAGAGCTGTCGGGTATACCATTTTCGCACTTGCGCATTAATCTTGAGTGGCTGTTACATGTCAGTTTGTGAAGTGTTGTAGAAATATTTTTCAGTAGTAACTTTCTGGAGTGAAATAGAATGAGATCAATTTCTGTGTATACAAAGTTACAATATAGAACACATATGTGAAAAAAAATTGTTATGAATGATATACATGTACTTGTGCTATATATTATTAAATCTCATTTGCCATACGCTTAGTAATCTTGTCATCTGTCTGAGAATGTTTTGATCCAGTCCAATGATTAATTATATATTTTTTTATTAAAATAAAACTTTACCTACATGTATACAGTGTCAGAATATGCAACACAACGCACAACGTTTATTAAATACACCGCTAAATTATGTTGAAAAGCTACAGCAAAGTTTATACTTGGTATACGAAAGGTATGCGCCAATCGCCCGACGTAAAACAAGAGGTTCTGATCGTTACTGACGGCTTATCAAACTGCGGCGGCGCTGCTGTTGCGGCTGCCTTGTTGTTGCGCGAAAAAGTAGATGTGTGTGCTCTTGCAATTGGACGTCTGTCGACTGCAGGTCAAAGCGAGATTTTTAATTATATACGTCTCATATCCCCAACGAGACCACCTTTGTGCTATTGACGGCTACTATAATTTGTCAAAGCTGGTTGATGCGATAGAAATTGAGTTGCAGAAGGTTCCGTGTGCACCTCTGGTATTGCTTAACGGATAATATTCGTTTTGCTAAAATGTATGTATACGTGTGTTTCTCGTTGAAGCCAATATTTGATTTGCCTGTTGGCTTTAGCTTGCATACAAAGGTTGCCCGCACTGTAAAACGAACACTGTGAATAACTAGATCAGATGCATTGTGCTGAAACAAAGAACAATTAATATTCAAGATCGGCAGTGTTAACCTATGCAACTCCTGTTCAATTCTGAAATCTTGTTTTCAACCGTATGTGCTTTTTTTAAATTCTTATTGCCACTAACAGTGGAGTTTGTTCTAGTTTGTTGTTTTATGTATTTACACTTACTTTATTTAAATGCCTTAAAGTATTACTATTCATTGGGTCATCAAAACAATACGTGAACAGTATATGTTCCAGTCATTAATATACCAGTTTTCTTAATGTAATAAATTCAAACGATATGCAGAATAGTGCGTGTGTGTGTTGTGCTAACATCTTAGCCTCTAGATTGAACGGTTTATAACTGTTTATAAACTGAATACAGTATGTCTGTATGACGATGAGTTTATAATTTCCATAAATGACTTTTGGACCGGATGTTTATGCGCAAACATACCAGAACGACAGTGTAGAATTTATTCATATATTACACATGATCCTCCTTTTGATTAAAAGTTTCCCAGCATCATTGAACGTGTATTTCATGTATTTCATGTATTTCATTTGCAGATAGCAATTAACCCATATTGACACACAACCTACAGTAAAACAGTATTTTTGCAGATATCGTTTGCAATGAAATGGCAGTAGAAGTGAAAGTTAACTGATACCAAGTTGGAAAAACCTAGTGCATAATTTAACAATGGTTTGGTAAAATATTTTACTCGATGATGCCCTCTTGGTTTAAAAGCCACGTATCAGAACGACAAGAGTTGTTTATTGGCCGATAAACAACGATAATGCGAGAATTATTTTGATTAAAACATTATTTCACTTTTTTTTTTGCAATTGTAATAAGACCTATATTTTACTATGCTTCGCTCAGAATCGGGACTACTTTTCACGTCGTTTATTTAGTAGTTTATCAACGATAATTATGTTCTTTGTCTGTAGACAAATTAGCGAATATCATGTAATAATGTGGTCTAATTCATCATTTGTTAAAAAGCTTAACTCTCGGATTTCATATATACTAACCTTGATATACCTATCTTGCTGTTGAAATGACTAAAATGAAATAAACACTGCGACTCAGAGTGTATTTTGAACATCTTCAGTTATTCACATTCGCAATAACGTTACTGGGCTTGCGACCTGAATGTGAAAAGTTAATAAAGAAATGTAAACGTGCTTCCATACCCAAAGTAATATACTTTGTAATGGATATCGAAAGAAAGATTATTCTGCATTAACATATTCATTGGTTTGTTGCATCGCGAACATTTGGTTTCAAAAGATTTATAGAAATTGTGAATCATCATGCATTATAATAATGCGTTGGATTTAAACTATTTTTCTGAATGTTCTTTTTACATCATTTATTGCAGTTGTATATTACAGAGTGTATATTGTAACACATTCACGTGTAATGAATGCGTCGTGCCACCATTTCAAGAAAGAAAACATTCAAGAGATCCCTTAAATGAGATAACATTATTTTTTATTGAAAATAGTGTGTACAATATTTTGTTATCGCAATAAAAGGTTGAAGTAGTGAATACTGTAATATATACACTGCAGAGGCAGATAGACTTCGCGACAATTTAAGTCTGGTGACGTAAATCCAATTATCCAAACTCTGATTACACTATTTCCTGAAGCGCACTAGGACTTTCATTGCCTGAGTTGTATTTGGACTTTCATTGTCTGAGTTGTATTTTATAATGTTTTATTTCTAAACCATTGACATCTAAAGATAACGGATTACAAATTTGCATTAACTGGTGTATAGAATAAAATTATCGTGTTAGAATAATACATAGCCAAGCCAACAAACCAAGGTGTAATATTAACTTGCATACTTGCCATTATAGGTTTCAATGTATGAACAATGAACTGCACTCTTTAAGACATTAATTAATTGACATCCAGCAAAATAAAGGACGACATACAGGCGATTTGAAGGAACGAATATGACGACTGATAGCATTGTAATCATTCATACATTTGTTTTAAGAAGCCCATAAAGTACATAATAATATATTTGGACATTAAATAAACCGGTATAATTTAAGACAAACACGCATTTTTTTTTTCGGTTCAGAAGGTCCGTTCCAGTTCGATATTAGAAATGTGTCTAGATTATAATTTTTAAACAGCAAAATTTTAATGAGTAAATGGCAAATTGTTAAGTCATGTTCAAGTTATTCATCAACCTTCGTCCGTACGATACATTTTGGTTTCCAACGCTTAATTGGTTACATGCATTTAATTTATGTACTCTTATAATGGATATAATGGTTATTCTAACCATGAGTCATTTTACACGGTATGTAGCTATAGTATACAAATTGACTTAATAGTACATTGACCTTGTACCCTACTGAAAAGCATGTTTAGGAAATTAACCTACAGGTTAATTGTTTCAGCTATAATGGCATCCAATCTTGATGTTACCTAATCTAATGAATCAGTGTCTTATTCTCATTCAATTAATTTAATGTGATTGGAAACCAAAAATCTGAAACCTCATGAAAAAAGCATACAGCACCGAAAACGAGCTTGGGGCTGTGTTTGTGGTTTTACTACAATTATTTGATGCAGTGGTTTGTAACACAAACAGCTTTTTACTTCGAAACTTTACAAAAACACAAACGAAGTAAAGATGTTCAAGTATGCCAGCTTCCTGGTACTAGTTGACAACTTTCTGTGCTTTCGTTATTACGACTTACGTATTTCGTAATAACGAAGTACTCATTCGTTGTAAGGAGATCCTTCTGCGTAATAACGAGATAATATTACGAAAATCTAAATTGGCTCCATGAAGCATCCATGTTAAAGTATAGCACAGAGTGAAATAAATTTAACGGCCATGTTTTTAAAGAAATAAGCTATGAATTTAAAGTCCAAGTCATAAATGTAATGTGGCGTTATGCACTCGTATATGTAATTGCTCCAACTATGTTTCAAAACAATTTATTCTCTTATGTCAAATGATATAATATACCATAAATCCAAATGACAATTAACCAGCTGCTATTTGTCTAATATTGTTTGTCCAAGAATGTGAAGTAAAATGATTGGATTATGCAACTATGTGCTATTATTTACCACTGAAATATAAACCCGTAATTGGTCAACCCAGTCCTTGATTGACAAAGCGCAATTGGTCAATTTGCAGCGCTCTAACCAACCGCGCTATTCTGGTTTATGATGAGGCAAGTGCAAACTATGGTTTAGCTATCAATTATGACGGTACAATGCACACAAGTAAGGGCCAAACAAACACGAGCCACATCGTGTTTTTATCTCAGAAAACGTGTTTGACAAATATACAAATTTGTTTACCGTTATTATATTTAGTGTAAGTATAATATTTCAGATTGCTATTTACGTTGTCCCCTTTAGGCCATTTTCGTACACATAAACCCGTTACACATAGCAACATAGACAATTAAATATAATTAAAAATTCACGTAATAAAGATATGTAAGAACGAATTTCCAGCACATACGAATTGCTGAAATAAACATGTGTTGCGTAAGATAGAGTAATTTTAATTATAGCACGTCTCATACAAATTACATTTGCGAGAGTTGTTTGGTTGAATATTTTGTTTAAATATCACACGCCGCAATGTCTAAATTGGGTACTCAATAATTCGTTGATAGTCCCAGTGTGTCACCACATGCCAGCTAGAGACGTTGTAATTATTCACAGACAAAACTGCATGAAAAGGTTTACATTCCTAGAAAGTTTCGATTTCCCGAAGGATTCAAGCACACTCGTACTACACTAGTTTACAGGCATTTCTTTTTACGTGTAACATACTAAACATATATTAAGGATATATTTTATTTATTCCCAAAAGCTTGACAACATATGAACGTGTTAGTTCATTTTGATACCTTGAAAAACAGACAAAAGAAGATGGAAATGGTCACATTTTGAATTGACAATTAAACGGGACACCATATAGACCGCCAAAATTGAATATGTAAAAAGCTAGCATATACCCTTACGTCATGAAACATTTGGGTTGTTTGATAATGTTTCATATTATCAAACTGTGTATTTGCTGATCATAGTGGCGAATATGGATTGTATCCGAATATTCACCGTTAGCTGTCGGGGATATACATGATATTCTTAATAAAAAAACGAGGAACCTCGGTTAGTTTCGTCGAGTCGAAAACGTAAACAATAAAATGAAACTATAATAAGTCAAACACCATTTATTTTTAGAAAATGCTGTTTTTTATCATAATGCATTATTATATGTTTTGTACAATCTACAATAAACTCTTCATATGTGTCGTTACTTGCTTTTTACAACATTCATGTACAGTCGGTTTCCCACCGCGCTATTAAAGATACTGAACTCCAGATGGGCACAAAATGTTCGTTTTTTTGTAGTTATACCTAAATGGTAAAAACATGCGTAAAACCATCACTAGTTGTATAGACCACGATCAAATACTGTCACAAACGGTATATGTCATTGAAAAATAGATGTTGAGTTAGCTGGCACTTTCATTGAACCCGGTATTCAAGATTTAAAAATACCATGTCTTACCACAATACACGCACCTGTTTTACCACAATACACGCACCTGTTTTCAAGTGTGCGCACGAGCGACTCGACAAAACTAAACTGTCACGTGATTATCCTAAATATAAACGGCGCTATTTTTAAATTGCTCGATGAGTTAAAGCGTCTGCAGACGCTATAGATTTTAGAACGACAAAAAGGACGAAAACTATATAAACCATTGTTTTTCAGGTAAATACAAACATACGTGTCTAATGTTTTAATGTGTTCTGTACGGTTATGTAAGAAAATCATGTATTTGTGTCGATTCTTTTTTGTTTTTACGATTGGACCATCTGGAGTTCAGTCCCTTTAACATATTACTACGTTTGTAACCTGGCTCAAAATGAAGACGAGAACTACAACGAAACGTCAATCGAAGGTTCAAATAATTACAACAACAAACGTTTAACTAAATTATTTAAATTGAATAGCTGTACCATTTTTAGCAATAACCGACATTAAAATAACTAATTTATATGGTATATTAATTATTAACAGTTATAGTATGTGGTGTTATTTACTGATATTTGGTCATTCGGATATCTCTTCCAAAATAAAATAGTATAATTCATAGGATTAAATTTTTTGTGGGCAACGATTCTGTCTGCTGTATAAGTATATTTAAAATAAATAAAACATAAAAGATCTATTAAAATATAAAACAGGTTATTATAACCGATAAACATCAACAGTTGAAAACTAAACATGATCCAAATATCCTTCTGAAATGGAATTATTTGGCGTAACTGTCTAACTCTTTTGACCTTCCCAAGAAATTCCTAGTATCCATTCACATGTAATAAACTTCATAGGGGAGTAATACCGAATGATAAATCCTTATAGTGCATAGATAATACGTTATCACTAATCACACACTTATCAAAGAAAAATGTGTTCAGCATAAGGTTGATCGATTCGAATCAATTTTGGATACTGACAGAAAGGTCCTTTATGATAATTACAGTTTGCATTAAATAAATCTTCATATACAAGCAAAAATTCAAGTAATTGTACATGTAATTTACCAGTTACTGAGCAATACATTTTCCGTTTTTCAACAATGTCAATGAATGCATTTATGCATTTCATTACTTTCGAGTTGCTGTTTTTTTTTATTCGTACAATATATGTAGCAGTTTATAAATAACTATTGAGTCTAAGACGGTGTATAGTACATGGTATATCTAGAGCAAACCTACATGACGCTCATGAACATACAACCCTTTAATTATTGTGTTAATTATTCCCGTCTTTAAGTCAGATAAATAGGAAATTTGAAGCCCATGTTCCGGAATTGGTTCAGGCTCGTCCAACTATAGAACTTTCACATGTTCGAAATTTTGGAAAGTTTAAGAATCAACTATGTATTATTTTGTCTTACATTGCTGCATATAAATCATTTTGTGCTGCAGGGAAGGACTCTTATTTAAGAAACATATGCGAGCTCACTTACTTCTCTTGCATTGTGTTACTCTGTCGCGATTGAAAAGCAAATACAAATGCACATATATTGTATGCGATTATTTCCATTATTTATTTTGAAAACGTGACAACTACACAACAGACACTCTGACAAATGACAAGCGAGATAAATTATCTCACATCTCTAGAAAATGATGGAACTGATTATATTACTTCGATAAATTTCAATTCACAGATAAATAACGTAGGGTAAACGATGGATTCGAATCGGCCAAGTCGTATATTTATATCCGATAAATAAGACAAAAATTAACGAAATATGATATGAATGTACATGACCAGGGCATGCAATTATAAAACCAGGACTTTAACATATAAAGGTATTTACACCTTACAATCGATAAAATATGTAAAGAATTCTTAGTTGTTCGTTCTTGTTGCATTATAATCACTACAAATGCAATACCAAATCGATCTGCTATATAGTCAGCTTAGATTGTGTGCGAGTGTGTATTTCATCACATACCCCTACTAGCCAGTAATGAACCGATAAGCAATTGACAACATAACTTTATAGCAAAAGATGTGAATTATTTAGTAACAAAAGCAGAAAAAACGAAGCAAAAGCTAGGGCTACAGAAATGCGGGAATTGCAAGCAAATGTAAAAACAAACACTTTTAATAACAACGAATAAGTGAGGTGATGTGTTTTTTTTCTTCTAGATTGTCATTACAATTCGGAAATGTGTTTGTCGCATTCACGCAAATCATACCAACATGTCTCGGAACTGATTTCAAAATATGTATACTAGTTAGTTTTATTTCACGTTGTAATACTATTTTTCAAATATTGGTTCAGACGTTCCGTCCCAGTGTAGTATAAGTATGTTGTCTAGATAGAAAATTTTACGCACATGATACATCTTTAAATAAGTACATGACAAACTGCAAATGCGTGAGGTAATATGAGAATAATTTTTATAATACTTCGTTAGTTAGAATAAAGATAATTTCCGTATCTTTGATATAATATGAACATATGTTGTATTAATATAGTTTTATTCTAGTGATACGCAAATGCAAGGAAGTGTATGAGATCCTCTAGAATTGAGAGAATTGCACAATACATGTAGTTTGCCGTTTGGCTGGCTCAGATAGTATACATATGTAAAGAAACTACAACGTAAATATACACATGAGATGAAACAGTTATTAAGGTATTCTTAAATTCGAAGCCCGAGAAACGAGTAAATTCACCTTTATTTTTATCGACTGTTATGATCGTTTATTTTATTAAACTTGCGGATAATATCTTCACCTTTGACTTCCGATCTTGACTTAAACTCAATCATTTTCGTTACGAGCGGTGTATTTGAGCTATTAATTTAATGGCATTGGAGACCAGATATTTTGAACTTTGTATACGTTTATACCGAAGCTGGTCCTTGTGACTGTAGTTGTGGTGATTCTTCCATATTATGATTGAGTAGATGTACATAGAAACCACTTTTGGACAATTCAGAACGGCAGAACCATACATTCATAATAAACACACATATTTGTGAATTACAGACTTAAACAAAAATTGGATAATTAAGAATGAATTTATTGTATTATAACTGTCATGTTATTAACAAATAGTTGTGCATATACAATGACATACTATATTAACTTACTGGCATGCATTTGTTTAAAATTTTACTAAACATGCATACATATTTGTTTTTATATTTACAGACTAATAATCGAATTACAAGTACACGCACAGATGTATTCTAATTTAGTGGCACACTTTTGAACGTAGTATTTTTTATGCAAGAACAGATAACTAGATTTACAGTAAGACATTGAAACAGTCGCAAACATTATCCGTTTCTGATGCGTCTAGTCCTGTCATAAACATTTACGAGTGTCAAACATAATTCAATAATTGCGACTCTGCATTTGTGTCCATTTAACAAGGTGCAGACTGAGTAATTAATCAGATTTAGCTTCCAGGCGCAGTAATATCTATGGGAATATATGCAGATGTTGAATAGCTGTTCTCGTTTACATGTTGCAAGAGCAGATGGGGTTGTTTCTTTTTTAAAGTTATGTAATTCAATTCCTCATTCTAGCGTCCTAGCATTTATCACTAAGTACATCTGAAAATGAGAAACATAATATACAGATCAGTTAGAAAATTTGATGCAAGCAATGTATTTGTATTAGTGTCATGACATTCTGTTGCTAACACATAGACCATAACTTAGTATAAAGTACGACATTTCATCATATTCCAGATCCAACTAGTATATTGTAATATCTTAAAACGAACATTCCCGAAACCTGATTCTGGAACAATCAATTATTCAATCTGAAGAATGTCTAATGTCCAAATGACCATAATGCTGCACTTTTTCGCACACGGTGCTTGCAAATTATATTAAAAACAATGGCATCAACGACTAAGTAAATTTATATTACATGGCCGACTTGAACCGGACTGTAGTATACATAAACATCTTTAAGGTTTAATATTATAGACTAATTGTGATCTTCTATCCTTTTATTTAAAATCCTCTAATAATTAGACAAATTTGTTAGAGCCTGTTATAGTCATACTTTTGGTTTATTCTCAAATACAATAAATAACTATGACTGTGACTATGTAACAAGTATTGGATAGCATATTGGTTAATTATACATTTAGTGTCTATTCCTGAACAAATGATCTGCAAGAATAAGAAAATATTACGGCGGTTTATTAAGCTGATAATGGCTGGTTTTCACTCGATTATACGTATGGAAAAGTGACTTGTTTAGAAACATGTTATTTCAGTTCACGGCCTTTTGTTTCTATATCCAATGTTAGAAGAGCTGTCGGGTATACCATTTTCGCACTTGCGCATTAATCTTGATACTAAAACTTAATTCAAAGATTTATTTCCGAATGTTAAGACAAACTAATACTGATATAAAATGGTAGAATTGTTACACTCTATGCCAGCTGTCTTTACTACCAAAATGACCAGGCAGGTGTGTAGTTAACACACGCAATTTAAATATTAACTCTCAGTGTTTACTAATGTTGTCGAAGTTAGACAGTCTCACAATGTATGCACGATCAAAACATATTGAATTTCGATTGTGATTGGCCAATTAAATAAATGGCTGCTTTATTCTACCTTGGTATTCATTCGAATCAAATTGTCTTCTTAAATCATGTTGTTTTCAGATAAAACATAACCATGCGTTGAAATTACTTAAATATATAACACCTACTCTTATCATTCAATGTAAGGATTCGTCTAAACCAAGGCAATAACAACGCACTTATGCATAATACATTCTTTAATTTAATTTTATATTAATCTATCTTTAAATAAGAATGTGTCGCTTTCACTGATAATAAGCACTAATGTAAAATATCAAGCCGGCAATATTGAACAATTATTCCCATATGGCTTTGATCCCCCTGCATCCAAAGTAATATGTGGTCTAAATACATGGTCAGTGGGTGTATTTCCGCATCCGGAACAGTTTGAAAATCCTTAGTGACTGGACAATATAAGTTGAAGGAAAATTGGATAGCCTCCAGAGTGTTCAAATGTGGATGTTTTATCCGTAGTCATTTGCCATTTGCAATTTGATGTTTATGATAAGCATAATTGCAACAAATGTGACATAATTAGAGTTTCATATTTCTTTACATACAAATTTCTAATAAAATGTTTCGCATATGCCTATTAAGACTGGCATCATTATGTCAAAAAATGTGTATAATATCATCGTTAACTCGAGATGAATTGCGTGTAAATTCGTTTGTAAATCGTTATATCCGTGGCCAATATCAACTTTCCGATAAATTGAAATGATCCAGTTTCAAGTATGTGTCATCTCTATGATTCCCTATCAAATATTGCTTTACATGCTAATTGTCATAAAACTATAGACCGTGAATCAAGATGGCGTGGATTATCCGAGTCCTGTATAGCGGAAATGTCAATCGATGTTTGTTCCATTAAGCAGTTTCACAAAATCTGCCCGAAGCTAATGCTCTAAGACAGCATTTGCGTGAATTTAGGCTCAACAGACATATTGTTTGTCCCTAAACGCAATTGATTTCTCGAAAATATAGTAGGTTTCATTATTTTATTAATTGACACGAATAGGCAGTGTTATTCCAAAAGACATGTTGAAAACAAAGTTATTCCGTACACATATAACAGTATATCCCGTGCTTCGGGTGTGTTGTAGTTTCAGGAAGCATTGCAAATAGGGTATAATGGTCGCTCTCATCATGGTTAAAGTTACATTCATTATTACATATGCACCGCCATGCCATTGACAGCTATAAATATAACTGTTTCTGGCATTATCACTTCATTCATTACCTATTTTCTGTCACAATTACGACAGGTAAATTCCATTTGGAAAGACATCAATTTCCAGAGCTACATTGAACATATATGGTATCGGCACCAATTCGCTTACTTCAACAGATTCGCAATTAAGGTGATGTAATTTCGAACAAAGCATATCGCGATAATGCACAATACATATCTTTTCCTTGGCCGCTCTAAATTCAGCAACAATAATTTAAACTGTGACTCAATCTTACTAAAATTCAGTTGATACATTTATGTAAAGAGAACGAATATACATTGCATAGTATGCACATTTCATACACATACTAGTTGTTTTCACATAAACAAGATATGTATTCGATTTTAATAATTGAGAAAAAAAAAATCTTCAAGTTATCACATAAAACATCATGTTTCTGTTTAAAACATATATTACATTTTTACTGCTAAATACTTCGCGTGATTCAACGAAACATTTCTTGTAAATTTCCTAAAGCATTTATACTCACATTCTTTTGCGACTCTGAGTTTTTAACTTTTACTTAGCCCAACGAGAGTAGACACATGTCTTTTTATGTACTAATCATGTTACTATACTAATTGACGTTTAGAAAATAACATAGTGTTAGCAATAATGTTATGTGTGTGTATGCACTTTAGCTGCTGTGAGTTACTTCCAAAAGTCTTAGCTACAATAAGTTGCTAATAGACCCATTGGCATTGGTGTGTGTCTTGGTTTGGGTATTATTGTGTTATTTGTGTGCACATATTTATGTATCGATAACTGACTTAAGAGCGAAAGGAAGCGAATGAAATATGTTAATTGGCTCTGATAGCAGTGCAAATGCAAATATTCGGTGATATTACGACAGACACTTTCGTCTTAGACATCTACACTATGGAATAACTAAATTATCCAAAAAATAATGGGTGAAAAATTAACTAGTACTCATGAACAGTATATCGGTTACAATATGGCATTGTTCATAATATAATCTGTGCTAACTGATATATATCGATTGTATATAAAGTATACCTTTACTTCCAAGCAGTGCGTAGTGCATGTCAAATACGTGCATTTATGCACTGACAATTATTTTTACCATCCTTACATGCAATGCATTCTTTGCTGCATCCTTTTAATACCAGTTAATTCAAATTTGTAATCTTTAATCTTTCTTTAGATGTCAATGGTTTAGGAATAAAACAAAATTATTATAAAATACAACACAGACAATGTGCGAGCTTGTGCTCTTACGGAAAGTGTTTAATCGAAGGTTCAATAATTGGATTTAAGTCACCATACTTAAAATTGTTGCGGATGATATCTGCCACTGGAGCCTAAGAGTTTCAGTATTCTCATCTGTTTAAACCTTTGATTGTGATAACAAAATCACGTACACACTTTCAATAAAATGTAATGATATTTCATTTAACGGATCTATGGGATGATTTCTTTCTTGACAAGTTGGCACAATATATTCATTGCATGTGAATGTGTTACAAACTACCCACTAACGAACCTAATATGACGTGGTCCGCTGGACATGACATATAAAATACAGGTGTTAAATTGTGTACTAATTTGTCTGACTACTTTGAATTTGCAGTTGGTTTACGTCAGGGCGAGGTTATGTTTCCTCTCTTTTATTTTCTATCTTTGTTGAGGATTTAGAGTTCTTTTCACAAAAAGAAAGTGGTAGTGGCTAATCACTAGATGATATTGTGTTAATACTTTTGTCATTTGCAGATGATATGGCTATAATTGGCTAAACACCATCTGAAGTACAGCAGCATTTAGACAATTTAAACACATATTGTAAATTATGGGGACTAAAGGTAAATACTTTAAAGACGAAAATTATGGTTTTTCGTTAAAGAGGTGGATTATTGATTTCAGATAATTGGACATATAATGGTCAAGATATCGAAGTAGTGAAGGATTTTAATTATTTAGGTACAGTATTTAACTTCACTGGTAAATTATTTTTGAATCAAGAGCATTTGGTTGGTAAAGCTTTAAAAGCGATAAATATATTTTTGTGTAAATGTAATCAGTTTGATTTTAGCCCAAAAATATTGTGTCAGTTGTTGATGCATTTGTTGGATTGTAGTGAATTATTCATGTGAAGTTTGGGGTTACACTTAATCGAAAGGGATTGAAAGACTTCATCTCAAGTTTTTAAAAAGGCTTTTAAAGGTAAAAATTAACACTTGTAACGTAACGACATACAGTGAACTAGGGCGCTATCCACTACATATTAATTGATATGTACGAATTATAAAATACTGGCTCAAGATATTGAACTCTGAAACTATTATCATTAAAACTATTTATACCAATCTGTTATTGATTGTTATAATGGACATTCAAATTGGGTATCGAATGTGAGAAAGCTTCTTACAGATTACGGTTTTGCATATGTTTTTGAAAATGCTAGTAATATTAATACATATGTATATGTATAGATATGTATTCCTGAGTGAATTTAAAACGCGAATAATAGATACGTTCAAGCAGGAAGTTTATCCAAAATTAACAACAGTTCAATGCTAAATTTGTATAAATATTTTAAAACGTATCATAATTACGAAACGTTTTTAGATATTGTCCCTAAAAGTTTGCGGTTATACTTTTGTCGGCTGAGATTAAATGGTCTTCCATTTAGAATTCAAACAGGAAGATATAGTACTAACCGTATTCCACGTGATCAAAGATATTGCTTATTCTGTAACTCTTCAGATATTGAAGACGAATACTATTTTGATATAATATGTAAACAATTTTCTGACCTGAGAATTTTTTTTTTTTTAAATACTACTTTTAAAACCCATCTGTTTTTAAATTTATTCAACTTCTTAACTCAAACAATAAAACGGCAATTATTAACTTGTGTAAATATATTAAGCAAGCTCTGTATATTAGAAATACACTTAGAGTTGTAAACATTTAATACAAAGGTTCATCCTCCTTATCTATTAGTTAACCATAATGTTAAACATTTTCGTTTGCTATGGCATGTCGATTGTATATACTTTCTGTAAATATGTGTTGTAGACGATGTACATTGTGCAAGTCTTAAATAAACATCTGTTCTGTTATGTTCTGTTCTGTTCTGTATCTTGCAAATGCGATTTTTCAACCAATACAATTGATCTACATGTACATCAATCCCTAGAACTTCAGTTTTCTTGTTTATCTGAAGTTTATTTTTAATGCATACATTTGTATTTAAGCTGAATAAATAGAGCGTTTTTTACGTGCAATTCTAAAAAAATAATCCACAAAACAGGGGACATTTTCGATAACATCAACTAAATAATAAATAAATTGTTTATGTAGCCGCGGTAACATATGCTGTTAGATATAGCAGAGAGGTGTTTACACGTTTTGCTGAACATTAATCATTTCTTTAATTTAGTTGAATCCGTTAATCATGTAAAGTGAGACATGTAATTGTTCAATAAGTTCCAAAAGATTGGGTTCCAACAATCAACACTCCGACATGTTGTTGGCTCTTAATTTTACTAAGTCAAAGCAATCTTCTTGACAATAATAATTTCCGGTGTATCTTATGTTGCGTCGTTAACGTTTAGACATCTCCAACTGGGACTTTAATTATCGCGTAGGGCCAACTGAAACTGTATAGTATAAGACAACGCTGGGTGATAGCATCCTCTTTAATTTCTCTTTAAATTGCTAGTATTTATAAATGGGATCTTGCTGTTCCAATCTTTTTTCTTCTTATTATAGTGGTTACATTTATTTTACAGGCGGAAACTGGAATAACAAAATCTTTTGGGAGTACCACTTCGTTCGAGAAATCCGGAAGTTTGTATGAGAAGATAAATATCGAGTTTGCGCGAGATCTCATCAATTTTTTGAAACGGTAAAAGTTGCGTTTCAGCAGATGAGAAATTAGTGTGGAACTAAGAATGGGTAAACTGGGAGAATACAAGTCGAAATGGAAAAGGGATATGGTCCACTAAGCATGTTAAAAGATGACATCCAAGAGTTAAGAAACCATTTTCTTCTTCAGTCTTTATGTGTTTTTGATGTTTATGTTCGTGTAGGTAGTTTTGCTTATGAGGGTTGATGATGATGATGATAATACTGATGGCGGTGAGTATTAGAATTTTGTTGCTTCTGCCAATTTTTATTATCATTATTATTATTATTATAATAATAATAATAATAATAATAATAATAATAATAATAATAATAATAATAATAATAATTATTATTATTATTAATATAATAATAATAATAATATTTATTATTATTATTATTATTATTATTATGGTGATGATGATGATGATGATGGTGATAATGATCATAATGATGATGTTAATGATAATAATGATGACGATGATGATAATGATGCTGATGAAGATGATGAGGATGATGACGATAATGGCGATAATGATGACGATAATGGCGATAATGATGATACTGAGTATTGATGATAATGATGCTGATGATGATGGTGATGATGATGATGATGGTGACGATGATGATAATGATGCTGATGAAGATGATGATGATGACGATAATGAAGATAATGATGACGATATAATGGCGATAATGATGATACTGAGTATTGATGATAATGATGATGATGATAATCATCATCGTTATCATCGTCATCATCATCATCATCATCATCTAAATAAATATGAGTTATAAATTAAATAATTTATGTTTGGCTGAATGTAATGAAAGAAAACATAATTGATTACAATTAAGTTATAAACATATCTTCGACATACACTCTAGAACTGAACATAATTATGAACAATTTTACTTATTGTATGTCATGATCAGAATGTTATATTCATTCATATAATGACATAACTATTTTGTTAGCCTACATAATCGGCGCGCTCTATAAATAGCAAACACAATGCAACAATTCACGGGCACGACAGTCGGTAACAACGTACAATGTTACCTGTTGAGCTCGCGTTACGTCTGCATGTCGATAGTATTAAGGTTTCTTGTGACAAGCACAAAATTCATGTATCACTGGTGAAAACATGGGGCGGTTTATTTTCGGTTTATATATTAATAACGATTGAGATTATCTCAAATTAATTTTGGGGCCGATATTTTATCTTACGGTGTCCGAAAAATCTAGTGTCCGAGAAGGTTCCTTTGTAGGGACAGACAAATCTGGGATCCGAGAAGTCACGTAACCGAACATCTTTGTCCTCTTGTATTATATTAAGGGCCTAAAAAGACATCTCAATATAATTTCAACGCCGATTGTATGTTTAAAGACATTTCTTATTTATTTGATTTTACTTACAAAATATATTTCAGTTCGAAATACATACCATTGAAAAGTGCCCCTCTGACAGAAATCTTAACACGACCCGTTGGTCAATTTAAACAATAATTTAAACACATCTTGGATATACATAAAACAGTATTGTAGCCGACATGTTTGGATTTACTGTTTCAAACATTATTTTTAGGACCATTTGATACATAAATAAATTACAAAAAAGAACAAAGATGACCGTGCCAAATGTATCAAAGTAGATTACATCTTGACAAACGTGAATACTACACAACTTCGAAACTAATATTATCTGAAACATATTCGAATACGTATTTCAATGACATTTAATAAGTGGTCGTTATTGGTTTGTAGTTTTTATATGTTCCAGTTATTAACATTCAGCGATAATAAGCCGTCCCTTGTACTTTTCGAATTATATGCTTAAGACACCTGCACTGGCATTATTTCACAAAAAGTAATCACGATAAACTGCAACTTAGTTATCCTATATATTTTTGCATGGACCGTTCGAATGTGGTTAAACCAGTTTTATTCATATTTATGTTGGTTGCGTGTTTTTCGTATTGTGCTGTGTTGTATTGGCAATTTGCGACTGGCCTTAAATAGAGGACCGGCTGTTAATAATAGGTGTTTTCTGCGGCTGATAAAGCTGGCGTTTCTTATTGTTTTATTCAAGTTTTGTGCTTGTTTGAGTATCCGCTCACAGAAATGATCTTAAGACATTTTACGTCATGAGGTTACATGATGTAAAAATGCTCGTTTGGTGTGACGAAATATGTCGAAATTGATTATAGTAAACTACTAATTAAAATAAAAGTTCTGCATGCTATACACTTATTCGTTCCATTCACTGTTTATTACTGTTCTGGAACTTGCATACATGCTGAAATATGAGCAAACCACTCTAGACAATTGCTAATGGATGTTCCTAAGTCTGATAATTGAACGTCTATTTCGGCAAATATCACTGGATGTGTATCCGAGACACTTTCTTATCGAGTAAATTTTTTTGTATAGGTTATTACTGTAGTTGTAAAACCGAATTACTTTAAAGATGCTACTTCACGGATGATCAGACATATATAACTGAGGCCAACAATTTGTTTGTAATGTGCTCGTAAACAATACGATACTCATCATATGCACTCAATGAATCATCACTTAATAGTATAATAACAATAAAAATAATAAGCGGACTACACGACTCTTTTGGAAAAGCTCTTCCAAAAATAGCACAGGACTATACGGTGTGTGATATTGAGTAATTTCGGGACGTTTATTCATTACTTTATCGTTTAGTCCGCAAATTATTTTTAATTATTATTATTATTATTATTATTATTATTATTATGTCAGTTGCATATTTCAATCGTTGGTATAGTGTTTTGTATTAACACAATCGCCCATACGTATATCTTGTAATTGGCCGTTACAATAATATAAACTCTAAAACACTAACATGCAGCTTTTGTAGCAGTCTATCAGAAACTGGCTGCATTATCGAGAAAATAAATTGGTTTTACAAATCTTCTTTCCCTCGTGTTTTGACGACTAGTAATATAGATGTGTATATTGTGACCCATTTTATTGCCAATATAACATTATTTTTTTTGCATTTCAACATGTTCTGTGATATGTATAAACAACAAAGAAGACACGTGTATGGGTCAAATGATATAACATTGACAACAATTCGAGGTGGATTCAATCAACATGGGGATATGTTTCCGTATAATGTGGTCGATTCCTGATTTTGATATTCAATCATATCATATTCTTTCCTCATTCAAATAAGTGGGACAATTTTTCAAAAAATTAAAGTTGCTACATGATAATCATTTTTTAAATTTGTTTGTGTCCGAAGTAAAATTGAGGGTTTATAGAAATTATCCATAATGTGTCCGTATGGTATGGTATGGTATGGTGTGGTGTGGTGGTGTTGTGTGGTGTGGTGTGGTGTGGTGTGGCGTGGCGTGACATGGCGCGGCATGGCATGGCATGGAGTGGTAATTTGTTAGTATCTCCTTATTAGTATGCATTATTAGATCATAATTTGACCGTACGGACTAGCGGACAATTTGACGCATGCATGCACCAATACCATTTAACAGGACTTAATATCTCCAATTAGGACTTAGTATCTCCTAAATAAGTACATGATGATGATAATTATGATGTTGTCGCGAAATCATTTGACCATAAAATTATTTGCAAACTGTGATCCGTACGCATACCCCCTTTTTAGACACATTCTTCACACAAATAAATGTGATAAATTAGATCCTTTTCCTTACAGGTGTGTGAAGGATATGACGTGTGAAAAATATCACACACTGCATGTTAACTTAGTTTAATATCATAATAAAAATAACTCTCGGTAAAAATGTGACTTTCCCGTTCATCAATAACCGCTTTTTGCTTGAAATCTGGAATGCAACACCGTTTAGCATACGGGATCTCGTTAAATATAATGCAATGTTATTTGATTATTCCAGTCGCGACAAAAGATATAAGACCGACAGCATTTCGTATAAACCTTTCCTATAAATTATAGGGCTGATGTTCAAATGTATTTCATAATGGCATAGTTTAGGGCAATATAGGGCAATAGTTATTATTATTATGTCTGCTGAACGCCTCAGCCAATCATATAATATAATTGAGTTTGCTGTGTATTGTAGTTTGCGTATAGGTCTAGACCTTTCTTTCTTTTTTAATTTATTGGTAAGCAAAAAGAAATAAATCCCTAAAGAATCGAAGAAATGAAAATAACAGCAAGGTAACTGTTAGATACCTAAATGCTCATTTAATATTAGTTCATACGACCCAAATCTTATGTGACATCAGGTTATATTTTCATGGAAATTTAGTACTTACACAATCCAATTATATAAGTTGACGTTTGGTAAACACGTTTCCATATCTGTCTTGGGCTTCTGTTACGATTAAGGAAATAGCTAATATACTTTAAGATAAATTGTCATCAGGATTTATGCACATTTAGTACATAATGTAATTCATTATACATTTCTGCAATAAATCGTGTCAGGCTGCTAACATAACCTGATAACATTGTCCATGATGTACTCATATGTAATGGAAAAAGTAGTATGACGCTTATGTTCGTTACTAGTTATCCATTCAAACTACTTCTCTAAACGAAAAAATACAGACTTTATAATACAATATACCATTTACAACTTAGATCAAAGAATTCAATGACCTGTTTAAGTTTAATAACGTTTGTTTGGCAATGTGTGATTCTGCTAGGAATTTAGATAGAATGAATGTCCATGAATATGAATTCGCGATTTACTAACAATGCTCTTTTGAATGTCAAAACCCTATTATTGAGATAATCGTGTACCGTACCGACGTGCTATGTGAATGTTTTGGTGAAAATTATGAATAAAAGACTACTCCAATTAAAGAAATATTGATGGCATCGGAAACCAATACAACAGTGTTTGTGCATATACGTGTATTTTCCTAGAAATATGGTTTGTGTGTCGCGTACAGGACACAGACAGAAAAATAAACGACAAATGTTGCAAATCACAGACCCAATAATAACTGCAGACGTTGCAACAATGTTTGTCGTTAAAGTGTAACGCGTTCTCGATTTGGAAAGTTATCCCATGTAATAACTAAAATAACTGTGTAATTGCAACATGTTGCCATTAAAAAACCGTCCCCTCAGTTCGCTTCTATGAAAACATTAGAATAAAGAGAGCCATAACACACGTATAACTTAAAGCACCAGAACGCTTCAAAATATAATGCTCTTCCATTACTGCTTGTGACAATTTAAATACAAATGGCAAAATTAGGCGTTTCCGTCTCGTGGCCTATAATCAATATAACTTGGACGCCAAAATGTTGGATTATGTTATACATTTCGTATAATAATAATACTAATAATACTAATAATACTACTACTACTACTACTACTAATAATAATAATAATAATTATTATTATTATTATTATTATTATTATTATCGTAGCAATGTCACGTTGAACTCACAACAAAAGTAAAAACTGGCATGAAAGCAACAGCATTATGTGATAGCAAATGTCTTTCACTAAAGTTACTGTACATACAATATTACGATTTAGTATTTCTTGACATATCTCTGGCATTCATCTCAATAACTATTATTACAAATCCCTTGTTAGTACCATAGAGATATTAAATATCAACTTACGTGCATGGATGTCAATTTACTCCGCGAGATAGTCTTTCATAATATGTAAACATATGCCTTTGATGTCGATTATAAATGTCTTTTATTTGTAAATGACATAGTAGTTAAGAAGTCGTTAAGTTAAAAATGTTGATATTCGTACTATACATAAAAGTTGTAACGTTTAACGATAGGTCTCTTTGAAAGTAAAAAAAAAGATAAAACAAAAAAAGGCTTCTATATTTAATAATTCCCGAACAAGTCTACCCGAAACTGGACTGATTAGGTGTTCGCAGCATAAAAAAAATAAAAGAAATAGAACAAGTTGATGAAAGTTGATATGACTTTTATGATAATATAATGCACACAGAGATAGATGTCGGTTAGAGATAACCAAAATATCAAAAATTATAATACATATACATATGTATATCCAATGGCTCTATTCTGTGCTCTGTAACTTAATAACAACAATGATTACACATGTGTGATATAATATGGTCGTTGTAATGACGGTGGTTTTGTTTCAAATATAGGACAGAACTAATTTTGTATTAACCTTACATATCTTATCCCCGAAACAGCACATCCATTTTGCAAAAGTGATATGAAACATATTGTGACTTGTAGCCCAAGTACTAACAATTTCCAAATTATTCAGTGCAGAGCAAATTTTATAAAACCACGCACAGAATCAATTATAGTTACAATAGATATATAACTGATGTTATTTTGGAAGCACTCGGTGTATACTTGAGTTGTCGAAATCCTTTTTCGTGCGGTTCTCAAAAAAATTCCAACAAACTGCCGAAATAATCGTTTACATCACCGAATTAATAAATGTTTATATTAATATTAATTATATAAACTACCACATTAACGTGTGTCGATAGTTGGCAGATAGGTGTTTACGCGTTTTTACTAAACTGATTAAGTTTAATCCGTTAAATACATGTATGTAAAGTGAGACATGTAAGTGTTCAAAAAGTACCAAAAGATTTGACTCCAACAATCGACACTCCGACATGTTGGCTTTTACTTTAACTATGTCAAAACAATATTTGTGACAATCATAATTTCCGGTGCATCTTATGTTGCACCATTAACGTTTAGACATCTCCAACGGAGACTTCAATTCCCGCGTAAGGCTAACTGAAACTGTATAGAATAAGACAAGCGTCCTCTTCAATTTTTCTTTAAATTATTATTATTTCTAGATGGGATCGTGCTGTTCCAATTTGTTTCTTATTATTATCGTGGTTAAATTTAATTTAAAGGCGGAAACTGGACTTAGACAATCTTCAGGGAGTACCACTTCCTTTGAGAAAACCGGAATTTTGTATGGGAAGCAAAATATCGAGATTGCGCGAGACCTCACCGATATTTTAGCGGAAAAAATGAAAAACGACACATGAGTACGGAACTAAAAACTAGGAGAATACAAGTCGAATTTGTAAAATATCTTTATATACACCGAGTTTTTTTTAAAGACGACATCAAATGATTTAGAAACAGTTTTCGTTTTCAATCTCAATGTGTATTTGATGTTAATGTTCGTGTTGTTTTGTTGCTTATGTGGGTTGATGATGATAATAATGACGGCGGTGAGTATTAAAACGTTGTTGCTGCTGCTGCTAATTTTGATCATTATGCAATTACTATAATGATGATGATGATGATAATGATGATGATGATGACGCTAATGATGATGATGATAGTGATGGTGATGATAATGATGATGATAATGAAGATAATGATGACAATGATGATTATAATGACGACACTGATGATAATGCATATTGATGATAATGATGGTAATGATAATGATAATAATGATCCATCAATTAAACGTGAATACGCTTTGCAGCACATGTCAAAAACTGTATTTTTTACGTTAACAATATATTTATACAATGTTTAGCCTAGGTAAGCCTTGGGATAATAATCTGATCATGGTTATAAGCACAAACAAATGTTGTTTTGTTGTTTGTACTTTAAAATATTTAATGATGCCGTGTTAAAATATCAAATGTATGATGGTTTCAAATTCATGTTTCTAAGCATACGACATGTTTCACATTATTTTTTTGGCAAAACTGCAAAGCATTCGTCTTAGATTGTAGTAGTTAAACATAGCATTGTAATGAATGTAAGCCTATTGTAGGTAGACAATACAGTGGTTATTCAGGAGAGCATACTCAGACGTCTCATTTATAATTACTGACATAACAGGCGTTGAATGTATATAGTGGCGTAGCAGGACACAGAAAGCCAATACCAATTTCATGGCACGGATACGTTATTGATACGTGAGTGTCGTCTCTCCTTTTCGTTAAAATTTACGATCCTTACCTCCTGCTAAAAATACTGACATAAGGTATTTCTTGCAATTTCTGACGACCTTTCGCGATTTCAACTATTCTATGATAATGGCAGTCGTTTAAATTACATTCGATGCATGTGTACATTCAAACCATCGGCTTATTTGAGGTCGAACCAATCAAAAATGAGTCACCGTGTTCTCAGCTTCAGTTTATTGTTTATAAGAGAATAATAATCTTTTAATTTGTTGCAAACGTTTAAATATATGTAGGTTGAAACTAACTGTTCTACACGTTTAAACAAATGCTACCTATAATGCGGTATTGTTGTGTTGTTTGAACATTATTGGATCAACAGACATTTTTATTTAATGCACTATTGTTGTAAAATAAATCAGGTAAGATATGTTGTTATTGAAAAATTTAGTCTTTGTTTTGCATTTTATAAGCTATTAGCAGTCAAAAAGCAGTCATGAATTTGTACATAAAAGCAACCAAATTTTAGTTTATATTCCTTATACGATCGCGTTACGTGGCTAATTAGTTATTTCTTTGAAACCTTTTTTTCATGTGACAAATGGAAATCCTGTAAGGCAAATGCATTTGAATTACCACACGAATCTAAACCAGAAATAGAACTTTGGTAAAGGAATATCTATTAGAATCTTGATATCTTTACCGATCTCATTTATGACACTACGTTTATAGCGAATTATTTATGTAAAATTATGAAATTACTGTTCAGTCGCAATATTGATATGTTACTGGATTTCACACAAATTCGTTAACTTGGCATTTATTTGTAACAATTATAACTGAATACAATAATCATCAAATATGATCATAAAAAGCTTTATTTTCGATACCTCATGTCTGGCACACATAAATAGATCACAAACGTTTCTCATGATATCTGATGTCTACAAAGTTAGAAAGCAACAATTTCCAATGCAAATGGTCACACATGTCTGCCCTTTGTTCACTTCCGAAACCATAAATCATGTGTTTTTATGCATTTATCCTGCCTGCATGTAGCGAATGGTCAAAGCATCCAAATAAATTTCCGCCAGCAATGTATCCCAAAAAACAAGACACTATTTTATAATGGACCGCTCCAAAACCATTGTTCGTTATAAGTGAGAGCCGATTATAGTTTCTTTTACAAACGATATGTACGGTAAGACCGAGACTACATTTTACTTACAAAATATATTTCAGTTATTAAAGAAATTCATTTCAAATTTACCATTGAAAAGTGCCTCTCCAATAGACATCTTAACATCTTTAGACTCGTATGTCTATTTAAAGATTGAATAATGGAAACAACTTTTAGAGATACATTAACCAGTATTGTAGCAAACATGTTTGAAATATTTTTTTTGTAGTTTAAACATAATTTCTAGGACAATTACATACATAAATAGATTACAAAAAAAAGCTTTTGCAAAAGATTAAGCCATCACATTTGTCAAGGTAGATTACATCTGGAAAGATGGGTATTACGAAACTAGTATTGTCTGAAAAATATTAGTACACTTATTGGAATCATTTTAAACTCGTTATATGCTTGTAGTTGTTACCAGTCCCAGTTATTAGCAAAATAAGCCGTCCCTTGTGTTTTTCGATTCCTTATGTGTTTTACTTAAGACACGTTCATATTACTCTGAAAATGCATGCTACGAGTAGCGGGTTTATAAATCTTTAACCATGCTACGTGTAGCGGGTTTATACATCTGTAACCATGCTACGTGTAGCGGGTTTATACATCTGTAACCAAACATGATCACGAAAAACTGCAGCTTAGTTATCCTATAATTATTTGTATTGACCGTTCGAAGGTGGTGATCCCAGTGTTATTCAGAGTTGTGTTTTGTGTTTGCTACTTGTTTTTCTTATTGTGTGCTGTGTTGTATTGGCAATTTGTGACTTGCCGAAAATAGAGGACCTTAACTGTGTATTATTCAGTAAAGTCACGCCCCATAACGACCGGTTTAGAGTTTGACTTCTGCACGACATCGGGCGTCCTTGTTACTATTGTCTATTTTTAAACTCTTAGAGGCTTAAATAACAGTTTTACGATATTATAATATTATACTATTTACTAAATACGTGACGAACGTTGAAATCCATGTAAAATCTAATTTTCAAAATTCGAATCGAGGAAAACACTGAACAAAAAAGGTAAATTATCCCTATAATATGAAACTGATCCATTGTGGAAAACCAAGTGAATACAGGGATTATGTAGAGCTTTTGTAATGCTCTACATAAGTATGGAAGAGCATGGAAGAAGAGTATGGAAGAACAAGATTTCATCCCGTAAGCTTTAAATAAGATAATGATTAGTTTTCGACATAGACCGAATGCATAAACATTAACATTAAGTCTTACTAAGAATCAGTTTCAACAACTTTTACAACTGGACTACATTAAATATATTTAGGTATTTATAACCAAAACATGACAAGACCTCTAAAGGTTTCTTCGCAGTTCCTTCTTATAGACATGTTATCACTACATTTCCAATATTAAATCGTTACCTCTACTATCCTGTCAACTTATAATATATTTGAATGTGTATTTCGTAATATACCACATCTAGCTATGACCAAATTAATAAGCAATTGGAAATATAACTTAATAATATAAAATATATTAAATTATTCAGTAACAAAAGCAAAAAAAACGATCCAAAGCTAGGAATATAGAATTGCGGGAATTTCAAGCAAACGAATGAACAAACCATACGTATAATCTTATTTAGTGCTTCGAATCAACTGTAGCAAGAAATCGTCATGTGGAGATTTGTCCCTGATTGTAAATATTTATAACATTGCATGACGAAATTCACACCAAACGTACCATCTTTCTGGGAAATGGTCTAACTAAATGTAAATGTGTACAAGCCAGTTATATGACAACATGTTTTCCGATTTAATTCTGTTTCCAATGTGGTTCAGACAATCGTTTCTAGTGCAGTATTAGTAATTGGTCTAGACAGGAACGTGTACACGCATTTGTCAATTAAATAAGTACGTTACAAACTGCAAATGTTTTAGGTATACAATTCTAGTGAGGTGTCAGGCTTAGACATTTAGATATCGGTAGAAATCCTACGTTAAATTGGTTGCGTTGGATGCATACAATGTTCGACTTGTTCCAAATAAATAGGGATTTAATGTTAATGATACACGTCCCTAATATTTTATAAATATGAAACAGATAATCAAATAAACGGCATTTCGTTAATGGTAATAAAATGTATAAGGTATAATTCGGACTCGTTTGGGTTGGGGTAAATCTTTCTTTGCAAAATGTTGCCAACATTTAGAATAATAGTAAGATGTCAGACAGCACTAAACTGGTTTCGTTAAGAGTGTGTGTCATTGTTTATAATCAAGGTAATGTCCATATATTGATAATAATATAGACATATGTCATATTAATATAGTTTTTATCCTAGTAATACGCAAAACGCAAGTTCAAAACACGACAAAAGAGTAAAATCACATTGCTTTTTATCCTCTGGTATTATTATGAATTTGATTAAACTTTTGGTTAATATAACCGCCTTTGTCCTTTTTATCCCAATCTAAGACTTGACAAAACCTAAATGATCGTCTATATGAGCAATATTTATTGTATTAATGGAAGGTGATTGGAAACCATATAGCTTGAACGTCATTATACGTTCATAGGAAGCGAGTCCTTGTGATGGTAGTTGTGGTGATTCTTCCATAATTATGATGGAGTAGTTTTATGTACAAAACACTGTTGGACAATTCAGACTGACAAAGTATTACATCGATAATAATCCAACACACTCGTACGTTCAATACTTTAAAGAGAAAATGGGAACTTTAGAATGAATTTATTATTTTCGATGTAATACTTTGTCAGTCTGAATTGAACTAACATCACATTTTGTAACTGAAATACTAGCATATCGTTTCACAATCGCAACAGACAATTTTGTTTATGAAAACAACAAATTTACTTAGCAAAGTATTAATCAATTGTACACATCCTACTTGAACTACTTTCCTTTACTGTAACTATGATATTATTAGCTAAGCCATTGTCGAACATCATAAGATGTGTATTTTTAAAGCCTTCGTTATTCAGATATTGTTGACACTTTATGGAAAGTGTACGTGGTCAACAACAACAACAACAACTCATTATTAATGACAACAAAACCAACCTTTACGTTATATAATGAACGATTGTCATATGCACATGCTATATGTTAAAAACAATATAATGTCGTAACAAACAGAGTCGTTTTTTAATAATTATATTTGTATCCAAGATGTTTTCAAACCCAATTAGTAACATTGACCAACATTAACTGATTGCATAGTCTTAAGTGTCTAGATAGTTTTGTTTAAACCTATCTATTTAAGCTCGATTGCTTCGAAAGCCTAAGGCTGATTGGAACGCTCTCGAGTCCGTTTCTTGGGTAGAACCAGTACTTGGTGTCTTTAGAGGAGATTTTGAGAACGCTCCCAGAGTGGGGATCAAACCCTGGACCTCCAGATTGCTAGGCAGACACCATATCCACTATGCCACCGCGACTTCTAAATTAAATTAACTCACACCCCTACTGTTATTTAATTACAAGACTTAGTGATATCCTAAATATATTAATGTGGTTTTCACGCGCCTTTCATGCAGAAGACAAATATTATATTGTAATCAGAAACAAACACGGTCATTTAAATTGCAACAAAATTAAACTAAATAGGCCACCGTATGTCACGTTCCTTTACAAGATACTATTGTACTAGACAGGTATAACTAACACATCTAGCAATCTGGATAACGAAAACGACCGCATGACGTTTCATCTACAGACAAAAAGGTGTACTTATATATCAATAAAAGCAACAAACATGTTCGAACATGTAAAAAAAATGTATGTATAAAAGTGTGTTTTCATATTTACAGACTAATCATCGAATTACAACTAATCACAAACTTGTATTCAGCTAATTCAGATACACTTTGCTCGTTTGAAACTATTATATACAATGCAAGAATAAATAACTAGATTTATTGGAAGACATTACAATTGTCGCGAACATTATCCGTGTCTGGTATTTCTAGTCAGATCTGTTATACGCATTTAACTGTGAAAAACACTATTCAAGGATTGCGAATGTGCATTAGTGTTCATTTTACAAAGTACAGACAGAGTAATACATCAGATTTTGCGTTCAGGTCCAGTAATATGTGTGGAAATATATGCAGGTGTTGCAAACATGTAATCGTTAACATGTAGCAATGGCAGTGAGGTGTTTATTTTCTAAATAGTTCGTAAATAGTCTTAATCCCTTATTCCAGCATTCTTGCATTTTACAGGCGAGAACCTCTGAAAAAAAAAATGATTAAAGAAAGTTAGAAAAATTAATGTTTCGGTACTAGTGTCTTGATGGTGTGCTAATTTGCTGATAGTGGAATACGATGTACTTGTTTTAGAGGTTCTTCCTTTTTTCGATGGTATTGTAAAAATATAATGTTACAATAACTTTATAAAAGGCGCCTTTTTATTATCATGTAAGTTTTCAGAACTAGTGTCAAAAGGTAATACTTTCTTATAAAACAAAATAAAAGGAAACACCTTCTGCATCAGCAACACATAATTACTTCTAATTAACATGACTAATTGCTTATATAATGTGGTACACATGACCAAAGACACGACTTCAAAACCAACACAAACCACAGACATGATAAAAACTGGTGCGACCTAGGAACGGTTAAAAACATTTGGTTTTACACTGGTTTACAAGCGCGCTAAAGCAAGCTTTAAATACTTGCTCTGCTGTCTCCACTATCGTTGTCGAGCGCTTTTTATTCAATGTACTGTTCTGGAACTTGCATGTTTGCTAACATATTAGCAAACCACCCCAGACAAGTGCTAAAATATGCCCCCAATTCTGATAATGGAACGTCTATTTCGTTAAATATCGCTAGATATGTATCCGAGAGACTTTCTCATTGTGTAAACTTTCATGTAAAACTGAATTACTTAAAAGTATTTGTAGAAACCACGCTAAAACATGTATATACAATTTAAAACAACATACAATTCGAAATGTAATTTGAATAAAATAATGTTACAATTAATTTGATAGTCTTTCTTTCTATTGTTTCAGCACACTGTCCTTAGTCAGACAAACATGCACAAATCATTTTACGCTAGATAACTAATACGCACGGAATGAATGTTATATTTCCGTCCACAAACCTCGTGATACAATACCAAGATGTTTGCTCAAGAAATTTATTTGCAACATTAATTGGTGAAATTAGATGAAACAATATGTTACGATGTAGCTTAAGACACGTTTAGTTCAGTTTGTTGCGTTGTTTTGATTGACTCGTTACTTTAACAAGCATAGATAGTGATCAATTATAATGCCAACTACTTCAAACATTTTGTTAATAAACGTTTATCTGCATACTTTTATATTGGCTTTTATATAAAATCATGATTGATTTTATCATTCAATATGATCAATAAGTGCCATTATAAAAATAACACAGGTAAACACTTGATTGTTTTATCCATTCATTTCCGCTTTGGCTTGAATCAATGATACAACCCCGTGTATTGCGCAGGATCTTGTATAATATATTATAATGCAAGGTTATTTGATTATTCCACTCGCAATAAAAGAAATAAGACTGCGAATAGTTTGTATAAACATTGTGTATGATGTATGGGGCAGATATTTAAAACTATTTCGTTATTATGGCTACTGTATCCCAAAACCACTAATGAATTTGAGTTTTATTCTTCTATGTGTGTAGGTCTAGAACTTTATTTCTCATTTATTATGTTGTCAAACAAAAATAACTAAATCCTGAAGAAATGACAATATCAGCAGAGGAACTATACTATTCCTAATAATCGTGTATTTATTTCATCCGACCTGAATGTTATTTTTCTTGCATCAGGGTATATATTAAGGGGCATTCAGTACTCACGCAGCCCAACGAGTATTGGTAGACGTCTGGTAAACACGTTTCCATTTCAGTTTAAGGCTTCTTTGACATTTAAGAAATAGCTAATAAATATAAATTGTCATCAGCATTGCTGCATTTCCAGTGCAAAATGTGATTTCTGATACAATTCTGCAATAAATCGTGTCAGGTTGCGCACGTACCCTGACATATTGTCCATTTGAAATTTCTTCGTGACTTACTCTTTGGTTGAGTGTTGGACATCTGCAACTGAGACTTCAAATCTCCAAAGTTAACTAAATCAATAATCATAGTATGGGATTACACTGGGTAATAGCGTCGTTTACAATTCTTTTTAAATTACGATTATTACATGCATTGGAATAAATTCAACAAAACAGAATGAACTCCATATTTAATGTACTCCGATGCACACCACGGCAATAATCACACAACTTGATACGCAACAATAACATAATAGTCAGCAAATGTAATCAGTTTGGCATGAATAGGTCGCCTATAAAGTGACGTAAAATCCCAGCGACAGGCCTACAAGTTTTAACTATCACTTCAATTCATAATTAGAGAACAGTTTCGCCGTGAATATAAGTACATAGGCACACACATGTAACAACGGATTGTCCATGGCTTGACACATGTTTTGAACGGGCAGCATAAACACTTTGCTGCCACATGCAAACCTGGGACTCGTACATAATACACATAGGCTTGACACATGTCTGGCCAGTGAACCAAAGCACCAGCACCTGCATGCAAGCGTACTAACAGACGTTACATGTACTAATTTACAGCACGGCCCTACTCGTTGAATGAAACATTAAAATTGGAATGCAGTCCCAGCACCACGAATAGGACGGTCGAGCCGAAGCTCCCTACCCGCAGGTGTGAGAGAGCAGCCCCTGTAATTACTGTTATTTCAATATAATTGTTTTTTATGACATTTTAATATATTACGGTGCTTGTTGTTCACCTGCCGCCAGAATCTTACGCCACAAATAAATTTTATCAAATTTATCCACCAAATTCTGGGCGGGCCCTAATTGAAACAACTTACTTAACTACCTAGCGTCCAAAGTATCAATTAATTTAACTTAAAGTGACATATTTTTATCGATAACGTCTTTTAGCGCATCCGTATACATGGCGTTACCGACCGCCGACAAGTGTACTCCGTCGGGGGCAAAAAATCCCGGTGTGTCTATATCTATATCAGTCGACAGCACGTCTGAACGCCCTGAAGATTTAACCCAGCTACGCCCGAAACGGTTAACTCTTCTTCGTTTCTGATTAATTTGGTTTATTGACATAGATGTATTGTTTCTCCAATTTATGCGATTGATGATATCCACCCATATGATTATTGCGCCCGGAACTGCTGTTCTCAGGTAACGTATTTCCCTACTGATTGAATTGCAGATCTTTGTTAAAGGAAACTGGGTGATATCATTACCCCCTAAATGTAGGATTATAACCTTTGGCGGCTCACACAGGAGGACATTAGACTCGACGGCCACCGACACCACGCCAGGCAATGTTCCACGGCAACCGCAGGTTAGCGGAGCCCCTCTCTCGTGCGTATTCCGCCGCGCGCCTTACCAACGAATCTCCAATCACCCATATATCTATAAAAATAAAATACAAACTAAACGTTCCTAATGATATTTGTCCTGTTAATTTTGAAATCGGGCACTTATACGTACATGTCTATAGCAACATTGAAAACGATGATAATTTACATTTGTGTTTACCGTAAATACGGTTGGACATTTAACATCGCCAAAATAAATTTAATGACCGCTGTACCCACTAGGTAACGGGCGGACCATGCTGGTTTGTTTTTGATACATGTAACGTGAACGACGCCGCTCGTCCGTTGCGAGTAATGCGTACGTCGTCGCGCTTAACTTGGTTCGACACACCGGTGAGACTTGTTGCTACGTGTTCGCTGATACGAAAGAGGCCAAAATATGCGCATGTAAATATTGCCTGAAAAAGTTTGGCTTCCAGTTCGTTGTAGCATATCCTGGGCAGAACCCTGATAATTTCGGACAAGATTGCTTTGGTAATCAGAAGTCTCATATCCTCTAGCTGTCGCCTAGATCTAACACACCCTTCTAACAGTCTATTTACCACAAACCTGTTATGTATATCATGGAAACCCTGAATTTTCTGCATGTAATTAATACCCGAAATATAAGTCTTCACAGTACTTGGTGAGCAGTTTGTCTCAAAACAATATGCTATAAACCAAACCATGTGCTGTTCGGGTATCGGCAATATTCTGTCTAACCCATACTTTGCAAGGAAGGCATGGACAGCCTTTGACGCGGTGTCGTAGGTCTTTCTCGTATTTACTGCTATGGCATTTCGCAAAAGTGAGTCAGCTCTTTGTTGAAGATTTCCCAGAGATGGGATGGTATCGCGCGAGGTTCCGCATCCGCTTCCGGTGCCAGTCGCCGAAACCGCGATATCTGAAAACGAGAAATGGCGTCGCAGATGGCATTATTTGCCCCTGGGACGTGCGCCGCTCTCAGGAGAATATTAAACTGCAGACATTTGATTGTTAACAGTCTTACGACCACCATAACTTTTTCCGACTTAGATGATAGGGAGTTTAGTATATGTACTGCGCTTATATTATCGCAATTGAACCTCACTTTTTTATTGCGCAGCTCGTCGCCCCATAGAAAAATTGCCACCATGATCGGAAAAATTTCTAGGACAGAAATATCCCTTAATAGGCCTTCTTTCGCCCAAGTGTCTGGCCAGCGATCGTGTGCCCAATGTCCACGGAAATAGATACCAAAACCTAAATCGGCCCCACCGGCGCTATCTGTGTACAGTTCTGCGTCGTCGTTAGTAATCCAAAATTGATCATGGAATACTGAAACTCCATTAAAACCTTTAAAGAAGTTAAACCATAGATGCAGATCTAGTTTTATCGCTTTTTTCAAACGGATGTGGTGCCAAGGTTTAGACAGGCCGCATATCGAGTTGATCAGACTCCTACAGAACGGGCGACCTAATGGAATAGCTCTGCAACAAAAACTGAGTGACCCTATCAACGATTGCGTTTCTTTGAGCGTAGCTGATTTTTTATCCATCATATACCGGATGTTTGTAACTAAATGTTTGACTTTTTCTCTAGGAATACGCACCACCATTTTGTTTGTGTCAAGTTCGAGACCGAGGAACACCAAAACTTCTGTGGGTCCCTCCGTTTTTTCGTGAGCGAATGGGACGTTTAGTTCCTGCATTATCTTAATGAATAGCGAAAGTAAAGCGTGAGCCCCTTCATCATTCTCGTCTCCCCCAAGAAAGTCATCTAAGTAGTGGATGAGCATGCCGGATGCGGCTTTCGAATTTACTCAATGCTCGAGAAATGACGAGAAGCGCTTAAACGTTGCACAGCTAATTGAGGCCCCAAAAGGTAATGTTTTTTCCACAAAATACCTATCATTGAATTTATATCCCAGAAGCTCAAAATCTGCTGGTCGTATTGGTAAGAGTTTAAAAGCGTTCTTGACGTTTAACTTGAAAAGTTTACAGTGTCTACCAAGTTTTTGTATCATTTTGACTGCCTCATCAAAACTAGTATACTGAACGGAGGTAAGATGCGGGTCAATGAAGTCGTTCACCGAGACCCCTGCTGGGTAAGATAAATGATGAATCATTCGAAATTCGTTGGGTTCTTTCTTCGGTACCAAGCCGATAGGGGAGACAATCAAATTTGTAATGGTTTACGGACAAACGGGCCTGCTACGCGGCCGGCCGAAATTTCCTTATCAATTTTCTCCGTAACAATTTCTGGATGCATTCTAGCTGACTTAAGGTTATTTGCCTCCCTAGTCTCTCTTGGCCCCATGTATTGCATACTAAAACCATTCTTAAACCCATTTTCTAGAAAATTCGCGTCGTTTACATCGTAAGTACTTAAATACTTGTGTAAAACCGCCAAATTGATTGGTGAGCAAGCAATATCTTTGATGTTAGCATTACAAGGGCCGCTGATTTGTTCCACCAGCGGGGGTTGCCATTGGTTGCCTTGATCATTGTCGCCCACGAAATGGCTGCCGCGGTGCGTTATACTGCTGTTGCGTGGCGAAGGATTGAGCGCTTCGTGCCGCTGCATTCAGTATAGTGCACACTGACGCTGTGTGACCTTGACCGCAGGAAGAACAAGCGTGTTTAAACCTGCAGTTAGGCCACGTGCACTTTCCGGTATTAAAAAAGTTACAAGTTCTAAATTGCTTAACCGGCATTCTTTGGGCTGTGGCGGCCGGCGCGTTTGCGGTGGGCATTTGGATACAACGCCACCATAAGTCGTTATTGATATGCGCCCAAGATGAAGGCCCCAATGATTGCCTAACTCTAAATTTCTCGTCATATGCACGCCACGCCATGCCGCCTTGGCGACCCGCGCATTCTCTGATTGTCCACATGTATTGCAGTAGCTCTGCCGGTTGTGTGGGGTTGACCTTGACAGATATGGACATGAAAATTATGAATGCGTCTGTCCATTTTTCGATAGTAGTGATTCTGTCTTTGCATTCCCGCGGTTTAGACATTAAATGGCCATCTACCGACAACTGGAACGTCGCGCTCGAACAGAAATCGGACAGCTCTAGCGAGCCTTTCAGCAGCAATGCCAAGTTAATAAACTCGCCCCTCTCGATCTGACTGCGAATCTGATCGGGGACATGGGCGGCTATATCGTCGGGCAATAACCGTATCGGACTCGGACCCCCGGTCGCGGGTGGAAATTGTTCAATGCCGACCGTGTGCGGGGGAGGTACCGTCGAGGTAGCCGCTACGGATTTTGTTACAGAGGCCGCAGCTCCACCACACCCTGAGTTACAACATTTACATGTACCCCGAGGCTGATCAATTACTTCTGATCTCTTAAGGATTTCTTCGAAATCAATTAAATGTGTGTTTCGTTTTCCTGAGCTCGAATCATCGATCGGCCCAACATATTCCACGTCCTCTGTCTCCTTTGTTTTCCTCCTTTTCGCACCTCTCCCCCTGCCTGGCATAACTAATTGTGTGATTCGAATTTGTTTATTGTCTGAACACGAGGTCCTTCTTGGTCAATGGCCGGCGATAAAAGAACGTTCTCGGCACTCGCGTGGTCCACGGTCACGTGGTGTTTAATGTTATCTGAGGTGTTCCGAGTATGTTAGCAACCGTATTGTTTATAGGTAACGAGGAAGTATTTCCAAGAAAACGCGGACCCGGACGATTTATTCGCCGTAATAAATGAAATTATTATCATTCGAAAATAATTTGTATTATTTCTAAATGTGATCGTGTTGTTCCGAAATTTATGTTTCGCATTATTAGAGTGGTTCAACTCATTCGATAGGCGGAAACCGAAATCACAAAAATTTCATGGACCACCACTTCGTTCGAGAAAACAGAAAGTTTGAATGAGAAGCGAAAAGAAAATCTCGAGGTTGCGTGATATTTTAAAGAGATACAAGTAGCCTCTAAGCAGACGAGAAATGAGCTTTGAGATTAGGATGGGTGAACTGGAGGAATACAGGTGGAACATGTAAATGGACATGGTAAATATGGAATGTATAAAAATCAATTTTAGCCAAAACACATTCTAGATTGTTTAAATTAAAATATTATTACAATGAATGTAAACCTGACGAAGATACTTTAAGTAAAAAAGAAAGTGGTTATTCAGGGTAAAATACTCATTCGTGTCAGTTTACAGAGATAATTGGCGTGAATTGTATATTGTGGCGGTAGCAGGACACGAGAAGCCAATAACAATTTCATGGCAAGGATACTTTATAAATACTTGTGGGTCGTTTGTCCAGTTCGTTATTCGCGATCCTAATATAAGACAGTCATAAGGTCTGTCTTGCGAGTTCAGACAACATTTCGCATATTCAACTATTCTATATTTGTGGCAATCGTTTGGAATGCATTTGATGTCTGCATACATTAAATTAACTGCTTATTGGATCACACTTATTACACTTGCTTTAAACGAATGATTTATGAAAAAATATGCAATATCCGTTCAGTCACAATATTGATATTTTTTTGGATTTTGCTTTTATTTATCAACTAAGCATTTACTTGTAACAATTGTAACTGAATAAAATAATCATCAACTATTTTCTAAAATAACTTATTTTGCATAGTTATATCATATCCAATACCTCATGATTGGCACATATAAATAAATCACAAAATTATGTCATTATTTCGATGTTTATGAAGGTAGATCGCATCGATTTTCAACGCAGATGGTCACACGTTTTGGCCCAGTGTTCACTGAGATAACATGAAGGTTCAATGCTTCTTTTTGTGACGAAAAATGTGGAACGTGGTAAAAGTAAGCTACTGATTATAATAGATAGTAAAGTGATCCATTGAGACAACCTAAATGCATCTAACTAAGATTGTTTCAATACATTTTACAGCTGGGCACCATTGAACATTGTTAGATATTTACACTCAATACATGACAAAACTTGTAAAGATTTCGTTGCAGTTTTTCTTCTGGTACACATGTTATCACTACGTTTCCAATATTAAATCGTTCTACCGTGATGTCAGCTTAGATTGTGTTTGGATGTTAATTTCGTCACATACCACATCTAGTACCGAATTTATTAACAATTGACAATATAACTTAATAATATATAATATATTAAATTATTAAGTAAGAAAGGCAGAAACAAAACGATACCAAATATAGGTTTCATTTCCAAGCAAATGTATAAACGAACCATATATATATAATGTTTGTTTGTGCTTAGAGTCAAGTCTAGCAAGAACAACGCCATGTGGAGTTGTGTTCTAGATATTCTGTGAATCATATCTCGAGACGATTTTGTCAAGAAATCTAAGAATAGCGATAACGAAACTACGCATCTGTGCACATAACCTTAGAATTCAGACGGGTAGGTATGATAGAATGGAAAGAAATATGCGACTCTGCCAATTATGTGACAGCAACGAAGTGGAAGACGAATTCCACTTTCTTTTGAAATGCCCCAATTTTGCCATAATCAGAGGAAAATACATTAAAACTTATTATAGAGTCAGACCTAGCATGTTTAAACTCATACAGTTATTATCCACAAAAAGTAAAAGTGAAATGTTCAAGTTAGGCAAGTTCATAGCAGAGGCACTAACTATTCGCCAAGTTTACACTCAAAGAAATGTATAACTGTGTTATATATGTAACGGTGGAGTTATATGTATAACTGTAGACTGAATTCATTATGATACATTATGCCATAAAGTGATAGGCTTCTACTAAGTTCTTCTGGGTACTACTAATATTTTACTACGATTCAAATTGTAATATTTTCTGTTTTGAAAAAAAAAAAAAAAAAAAAAAAAAAAAAAAAAAAAAAAAAAAAGATATTGATTTATTTTATTGATCATGTTGTGTAACTATTGTATGCTGATAGAGTTGTTGCATTAACATCAAGTATAAATAAAATTCGGTATTCTGTGTATTACTAAAATTTTATTATGATTCAATTTGCACTACCTTTTGTTCTTAAAAAGATATTGATTTATTTTATGGATCATGTTGTGTAACCATTGTATGTTGATGGAGTTGTTGCATTAACATTAAGTAATACATAAAATTCGGTATTCTGTGTACTACTCACATTTGACGGTGACTCAAATGGTATTATTTTTTATTCTTTACATAGATATTGATTTATTTTATGGATACAACGACATATTAAAGCAGTTACATATATAGCCAGATACTCTGTTATCATGTTTGTCTAAAATATCTGTATAGTTCATCCATTACCAATTTATTATTTATCTGTAAGAAAAACAACGACTTACTATATTCATGTATTTTGTATTATCATTTTGTTTAACACTAGAAACTGTAAAGTTTATGTGTAATAAAATCCTGTTCTGTTCTGTTCTGTTCTGTGAATATCTATAAATTGCATGGCGAAATTCACACCAAACAAACAAGCGCGTCTGGAAAAAGATCTCAATGTATTTAAATGTGTACGATTCATTTGTATTTCAAATCTTTTAACCAATTTAATACTGTTTCAAAGGTGGCTCAGACGATCCGTTCCAGTGCAGAATTAGTAAATTGTCTAGATAGGAATGCATACACACCGTTAAATAAGTACCTGCAAAACTGCAAATGTTTGGGGTAATATTCGAGAATGGTATCACGTTTAGTCAGTTAGATATCGTTTGAGATCCAACAATTGGTCGCGTGTAATGCATATAATATTCGACTTGTTACGAATAAATAGTACATAGTACATAAGCGTATTTCAATTAGTTTCTGAAGAAAAAATATATACTTGAATGGCATTTTGTTAATTGTTTTAATTTTTCAGGTACATTATGGACTCGTTTGTGTTTAGGTAAATCTTTCTAATACTAACACAAATGAACACATACCCTCCGTCACAGCAAACAGTAGAACACATCACTTATGAACTTCAATCAGTCTTCCATCAAGCCTACACCAGCACATACCCTGAAAATAATAAAAAATTTCATAACATAGGTCATGAAAATAATAAATCTTGGTTTGGCCCTCAATGCTCTAAAGCACGCAAAAATTATCACACTGCGAAAGATGATTACACAAAAAACAAAACTGCAGATAACAAACTATGAATGATGTATGCCAGTAAACATTATAAACGCAAAATGAACTACCATATTAATGCAAGCAAACAAAACATGTCTAATAAACTACGTTCCATGACTGATAAAAACCCTAAACAGTACTGGTCCTTTTTAAATAAACTGAAACCTAAATCTAAAGTTAACAACACACCAACATTAAAAGAATTATATGATCACTTCAAAGAAATTAACACCAACACCATCACTGACAATCGTTTCAATGACACAAATTCCCAATTTCCAGACGACGCAAGAAACAGACTAAACATCACAATCACTAAAGAAGAAATAGAAAAAAGTATCCAGAAGCTCAAAAACTCAAAAACACCAAGCCCATTTGATAACATCTTAAACGAATATATTAAGTCTACTAAACATCTCCTTATACCAGTTTACTGTAAATTATTTAATTGTGTCCTGGAAACTGGATTGATTCCACAAACCTGGCTGAATGGAATCATTATACCCATATTTAAAAACAAAGGTAACCCAAAAGACCCAAACAACTACAGACCAATTACTATTCTTAGCTGTTTAGGTAAACTCTTAACATCCTTACTTAATGACAGATTAACCAAATTCCTAAATGAAAATAATAGTTTAGACGAAAATCAAGCTGGCTTCAGGAAAGGCTATTCATGCTCCGACCATATCTTTACGTTACACTCACTAATCGAAATACTGAAAAAAATAAAACAAATACTATTCTGCGCATTCATAGATTTTTCTCAAGAATTTGACAAAGCCTGGCGAATCGGCCAATGGCACAAACGTCTCAAACATGACATAAATGGCAAACTTTTGCAATTAATTCAAAATATGTATAATAATATTAAATCTAGTGTCTCTGCTAATGGTTATATATCAGAGTCCTTCATTTCAGAAATTGGTGTTAGACAAGGCGAAAATTTATCGCCGTTGCTTTTTTCTCTTTCCTTAAATGACCTTCAAACACATATGCACCTCAATGGCTCGATTGGCATAGAATTAACAAATCCCCTGGATCTGTCTCTTTGGCTTAAACTACTTGTCCTACTCTATGCCGATGACACGGTGATTTTGTCAGACTCCAAATCAGATCTTCAAATTAGTTTAGACATCTTTCAAAATTACTGCGATAATTGGCATCTAAAAATAAATTTAAACAAAACAAAAATTGTAATATCTGTTGCAAGGCAACTACAGAATTTTAATTAAAAATAATTAGTGGTTTGTGATCATAGTTGTGCGGTGACGTATTTTCGTTTGCACGCGGCGTTTCGGATTGAGAAATTGAAACGACTACGCGTTTTAAAAGGTTTATATTTTGCGTCAGAAATTTAATTCATTATCAATACTTAAAAGACATGTTGTTGCGAAAGACTGTGTGCTTTAGCGTTTATGGTGCTGGAGCTAGCTTTGTAACGGTTTCAGTCAACAGCAGTTATTTTTGTCCTGATTTACGCTTGAGTGCACCTGCACGCGAGGTCGATGTTGAACACAAAGGCAAGATGGAGGACCTATTGGGTGTGGTAATTACTCTAATCAGCTTTGCATTGCAGGATTACAATGGAGAATGCCGTTATCTGAGGGGTTAACATTAAATGACTGATGGGGCAAAAGCAAATTATAATTTGTGTGCTGGATAAGTTTAAAGGGAAGTAACAAAAGTATAATTATTAATTTATGCACTAGAACTGCTAGATTAATTAGGATAAAGAAACAGGATTGTAGGTGAAATATAGGTATCAGTTGTACTCATTTAGAATGCAACAATTGTTTCCATTGCCTTAATTGAAATATAATATCAATATAGCAGGCAAAAATATTTAAAATGTTAACACTTGTACTTGAGTGGTACCATTTTGTACTACTCTTATATAATGCTGCAATTATTTCTGTTATATGAGTATAAGTATATAGCAATCTTACGTTAATATTGACATATAATTATGCAGTTATCATTTGGTACAAATACAGAATGAAGTTATTATTTACATTGCACAGTTTATATTTACATGCATATATTTCTAATTAAAGTAAATAATGTGATTAGTATATACATGCAAATATATATACATTTGTGACCACACAAATATTTTGATATATTGATTACACAAGTGTAAACGGTCACTTATATTGAGATAATATGTAAATATGTTATGCTGTTAACAATAAAAATACATTGAAATAAAGGCAGTATTGTTACAAACTACAATATTAGAGTTGGTGTAATAGCTGGTGGCATTGGTAAAAACAGGTAGTTAAATAGATAACTTGCTATCGCTTAAACTTACTGAATATGAAGCGAATAAATTTGCTTGTATTCTGTAATAGTTGTAAGGAATTAGATGTTAGGATTTTAATAAGAGTAGCATCATAAAGATCATGTCCTAAGAATTGTTCTCTTTCAGATTTAAAGAAATCGCAGTTTAGTAGATAGTGATGTTCGGAGCCAACTTGACCAGAGTTACAAGGCTGCATATTCTTTCCTCAAATGGGCTTCCATCGTATCGACCGGTTTCAACTGGTAACCAGTGATTTGCAGTTCTAAATTTAAAGAGGTATGTATATTCAGTTTTTGTAAGTTTTATAAAGTAGTCTTCAAAGGATGGAGTTTGTTTATAACTGGTATATATTTGTCCCTTATGTGTTTGCTGTAGTTGATTGTGCCATTGGGTTTTGAATTGGGTTAATAATTTGGCTTTGACTAAGCGGCAAATATTATTTTGGGTTTTTAGGAATTGGTTATCCCATAAGTTACTTAAGTTTACTGAGGTGAGGATTTCTTTAATTTTGTTGGCCCATTTAAAATTTGAGATTGGCAAGTTCATCATGTATTTATAGATTTGGATAGATAATTTCTGATCTTTGCCTATTAAGATTCTATTCCAAAAAGAGATCATGCGACTTTTGATGTTAATTGCTATAGGGTATCTGCCAAGTTCACCATATAAAAAAGCCATTGGGGTTGATTTCCGAGCATTCGTAATTTTTCTAAGAAAGTTATTATGGACTTTCTCCAAGATATCTACACTTTCAAAACCAAACATTTCTGAGCCATAGATTAAAATTGGTAAAACAATGTGGTCGAAAATTGTAAGAATTAAATCAATAGGTAGCTCTGCATTATTTGCTCTAGTATATAGAAGGTGCACTGCTTTTGTTGCTTGCTCGGCTAAGTGTTTCCGTGCATTGAGGAAAGAACCATTGCTGGAAAGGGTAATGCCTAGGTAGTGGTAACGGTCAGTGATTTTTCCAGGGTTGTCACCTAATGTGAAATGGAAGTTTTGTAGTTGTCTTGCACCAAATATTACAATTTTTTTACAAAATTGTAATATTTGGTGCAAGACAATTTTACTTAGCATCTAAACTTAGCATACAAATCATAGTTTTAATTAGCCTCATTGACCTAAAACGAACGGTATTATCAAATGTCACGCTGCTATACAAAGCTGATTAAGAGTAATTACCTCACATAATAGGTCCACCATCTTGCCTTTGTTGTCAACATATTGCCCTCGTGTGCTGGTGCACTCAAGCGTAAACTACGATTAAAATAACTCTCATTGTTTGAAACCGCTACGAAGATAGCTCCAATGTATTAAGGCTAATGCACACTGCCTCTATCCCTTGATTTAAGTAAAAAGAACTAATTAATTTTTTGAAGCAAATGTTAAACTTGTAATACACGTTTTTTTGTGTGTATTTTGTGTGTTTCATTTCCAATCTATAACGCCGCGCGCTAAAGAAAAGAAAGCACCGAACAACTAAGGTCACAAACCACTAAAAAAGTATTCTTACAGTGCTGGCTAAAAATTGCTCATATCGAATTGTATTATTATTTGTTTCTTTATAGCTATGATAATGACGTTGATTAAGATGATGATTATGATTACAATGATGATTATGATTATGATTACGATGATGATTATGATTATGATTATGATCATGACTACGATTATGATTATGATTATGACTATAATTATGACGATGATGATGATTATTGTTATTATTATTATTATTATTATTATTATTATTATTATTATTATTATCATTATTATTATTATCATTATTATTATTATCCTTGTATATATCCTATCATTAGATGTACCCCCCAATATATATCGTTTGTTATATTTTGTCGAACGTTAAAATTATCGGAAGTTAATAATTTACTAAATATTTTTTCTTTGTTATATTGCCCTTATTGTATATGCTGTATACATGGGTGAAATAAATGTCGTGTTCTGTTCTGTTCTTTGCGAAATGTTGCCAACATTTAGACAAATAGTTACATGGTACAAACTCATATTCGCGGACAGCACTGGATCGAGTTTGTAAAGAGTGTTGATAATTGTTTAAAATAAAGGCAATTTTCGTATATTGCTAATAATATAAACTAGGGGTGCAACAATACGGCAAAACCCATATTTCAATATATTGCGATACATGTACATTATTATGTAATACGCATTGAATACATATTGAATACATAACGACGAAATTAATAGACAATACAAGAATACCTATAATTTTACATCCAGTACATGTATTAACTCATTTGTACTGTTTGGTATTTAAAATACGGTTACACAGGTAACTACATCAACACCAAGCAGTCAAAAAAGATTATTTACATGTCCAGTTGCCAAACTTCAAACATATCTTGAATAAGTGAATAGTATGTTATAATCACCAACATTCTTAATTTCTTATTTTAATCACATGATACGAAGGGAACTGCAGCAATTGAACTAAAGTGCATGATCTGGTACTGTCAACAGTTAACTATGTAACATTGTATTTAAATGATACTCTTCCAGAAACATAAGCATTTTAAATTATATATTCATTATAATTAATTCTTAAGTTGTTTTTTTATCAATAAAACAAGTGCATTTAATTACCATGCATTTATTTTTTCCAATTTGAACAAACAATAAAATCCGTTACAAACTCAGGTAACACCTGTTAAAACTAAGAATATTGACAGTGTGAAGTCATCAATTAGCTGGGCTTCCAAATCTGCAACTCTTCCTTAGCAGCAACATTGTGTCGGTTTGACTTCAAAAGTCTTTGATGTGACTGCCGAACTCGGCCATTGTCTAGCAGTTTGTAGTAAGTGTGTAACTACCAAATGGGCAGGATCGAAACTACTAGCCAGAGGATCCGATGGGAACTTCCGGGACGTCAACAAGTAGGACAATTAGAAGTTAAAAATTATTTCGTGGAATGTGAACGGACTTTTACAAATTATCGGCGAATACGACCTTGTGATTTTAAGTGAAACTTGGACAAACAGAAAAAATCACTTACCATCGAAACTCATGACTATTTCCGTGTACATATTTATGGACATAAGTCATATGACATAACGCAAGGTCGTCAAGCAGGCGGTATTTCCATTTATTTTAAAAATTCCTTTAATAATAAGATATCTGTTGTAGAAACAAATAACTATGGAATAGTATGGCTTAAATTAGACCAATATATGTTCGATTTTGATAAAAATGTATATATATATGTTGTACATACATTCCACCTACAACTTGAACAGTTTTAAAAGACAAAGACTTCGATTTTTTTGAGGAGATAGAAAAAGGTATAGAAAAATGCTGTAATTTAGGTCACACATATATTGTTGTTGATTTAAACTCTAGGACTGGATCATTATCAGATATATTAGAATATAACATACATTTAGATGACGATAACAACATATCCATCTTTAACATGCATGGGTTTCCCCAAGCGCACAAATCAAGATCACGTGATCGACACCCAAGGTGGCGCTTTGATTTCATTGTGCAAAACCACAAACCATGTTATTGCAAACGGCCGATTAGCAGGGAGATAAACACGAGAATTACACATTCGGTTCATCATGAGGACTCAGTGTCACCGACTATCTGTTATTACAACAAGTCACTTTTGATTTGAATTTCATTAATGAATTTGAAATTCAAGACTGGACAGAATGTTCTGATCACGCAGCCATATATTTTAGTTTTCTTATAAAAGATAACACCAAAGACAAGCATACTGATTCTAAAACTACCGAAACAAAAATTATATTTGATGAAAGTAAAATCAGTGATTTTAATACATTGATTAATGAAAATAGTCATTATTTAAACACAATGTTTGATGAAAATATAAGCATCAATAAGAAAATTGGTATTATGACCCAATACCTACAAGAAAACAAGACAATGTATATTTGGAAATGTAATACGAACAAAACAACCTAGCAACCAGAAACAAAAAGCAGAATGGTTCGATACAGATTGTACAAATGCAAAAGCCAATTTCAGCCATGCTAAAAATACTTTCAATAAATATAAAACAGATGAAAACAGAAATAATTTTATTAAACACAGAACAAAATACAATGACATTCGCCGAAAGGCAAAATGTCGCCACAAAATTAAGGAAGGAACACGGTTAATTAGTATTGCTAAAACACAACCCCGCCAGTTTTGGGAAAAAATTAAAAAATGCTATAAGAAAAATAACAGCAAACCAGACAGTATCAATATTAAAGACATGTATGAACACTTTAATAATCAGTATAGTGGCGATATGCGTGATGTATCCACAGACAATATTAACAATACCTATCAAAACGCAAACGCTTTCGAAACAAATGACACCCTTGATTCCCCAATTACAGAATTTGAAATTCAAAAAGCAATGTCCACACAGCAAAACGGGAAATCAAGCGGGCCAGATAATATATCTGCTGAAATTATTAAAGCTGCATATAACGTTATTAAACCACATACGACACATATATTTAATAAAATATTTGAAACCGGACAGTACCCGGAAAGCTGGGAATTAGGCTATATCACACCAATATATAAAAGCGGCGATCCCAATGAAGCAAACAACTGTCATGGAATAACACTCAATAATAGTATATCAAAGATTTATTCACAAGTATTATTAAACAGAATAACTAAATGGTGCGAAATGAATAAATCGATATCAAAATTCCAATACGGTTATCAAAACGGAAAAGGTACCGTCGATTGCATTTTCATACTGAACAGTTTAATAAATAAAGTATTACATTCGGGACAAAAATTATACTGTATCTTTAGTGATTATGCTAAATGCTATGATAGCTTAAATCGAGCACTACTATGGCAAAAACTGTTGTCACAAAAAATAAGCTCAAATATGGTTCAGCACTACGAGCGATGTACACGTCAGTTAAAGCTGCTGTTAAAATTAAATCTCAAACATCCGATTTCATAGCATCACACACGGGAGTAAAACGGGGACCTGTGTTCTAGCATTCTGTTTTTAAAGTTCGTCAACGATGTTATAGAAAATATAGACTCGAATATTGAAGGTATTATCACGATTAACGACATAAAGTTTTTCCTGTTATCATATGCTGATGATCAAGTATTATTTTCGACATCACCAACATCTTTACAATCAATGTTAAACGACATCGAAAATTACTGCATAACGTCCTATCTTAAGATAAATGCAAGTAAAACAAAAGTGTTGATATTTGAAAAAATTGTCGGCATACGAATTACAATTTTTACCTTTATTGGGAGTTATTAAAAATAGTGACTTCTTTCAAATATTTAGGAATAACACTATTTAAAAACGGAAATTGGTATAAAACTGCCCAGTCACTTGCAGAGCATGGAAACAGAGCCTTACATAGACTTTTCACTGTTATAAATTATTATGAATTTCAAACACAGGAACAATTAAACCTATTTGACAAACTAGTCGCCCCAGTCCTACATTACTCAGCAGAAGTTTGGGGATTTACAAAGGGCAAGGACTTGGAAATAATATACACAAAATTACTCAGAAAAATATTAAAAGTTTGTAAATCCACACATTTAGCGGGCTTATACGGAGAATTGGGTAGATACCCGCTGCATTTAATACGCAAATTACACATAATACGCTACTGGTTAAAAATATTAGCGTCTTCTGACGACAGTCTTATACAAGCAATATATTTACTTCTGTTCAATGATGCGCAACAAAACATTACTTACAATCACCGGAATTGGGCATCAGAAATTAAAACCATGCTTGATGAGCATGGATTAAGCAATATATGGACGGATCAGACAATGATTACACAACAAACGGATCAATCCTACCTTTACAATATTATAAAACAGCGTTTGTTTGATAATTTCCAACAAAGTTGGTATAGTGAAATGAATAATTCACCTAGACTCACGACATATTGTCGATTTAAAAATATAGTTAAAATAGACCCTATATTGATATTATTAAAAATAAAAAATATAAAACATCACTCACCAGGTTTCGATTATCATCACATAAATTAGAAATAAAAAGAGGACGCTAATAACATCCCGCGCGAAGATAGAAAATGCAAGTTTTGTAATCTTAATGTAATAGAAAATGAGCATCATTTCTTACTTGTTTGTCCTATATATAGAGAAGTTAGAAACGAACACTTTAAACAATATTTTAAAAGATGGCCAACATTAAATAAGTTTGATATTTTGATGCAAACATTAAATAAAAAAGATACTATAAACCTCGCAAAATATATTTACAACGCAAATTAGATACGGAATAATTTAGATAATCAATAATAAATTATAGCCAATTTAACAAGTACATATCTATGTATTTATTTTTGTTAACTTCTATCATTGTATTTATGTATTTAAACTTTACACACTGCGTAATTGTATCTTGTGGCAGAAAAGCATTTATCATGCTTATATGCTAATAAATGTTGTTGTTATAACACACTGAGTGGTGTCCAAAAGCATCAATCAATAGTACTGTACCTGAATAACACAAGCACTGTCGATAGAGCATTAATGAATTAAGTGTTCTAGGGGAAATGACAAGGGGTGTCAAACAATCAGAATGTTGTTTTGCTGCAGTGGATAAATTGGAGATTTAAATCGGGTGATGAAATAAACATGTATTGGAATTAAAATGGTAACTGTGTTATGTGGGAAAACTTATTGAATATTAACATGAATATTTACTTTCAAGTTGGATTAATGTGTTTCGTGTATGAGGTATTGTAATTTTCTAATTATTTTCATATTTTGTTAATTGGTGTTTTGTACATAAAGTTTCTATAAATATTGCTGTAAAGCAAAACCGTATTGCGATACGATATTGCCATTGCATGTATCGCGATATACCGATATACCGGTATATCGTTGCACCCCTAATATAAACATATTTTATATTAATATAGTTTTATCCCAGTAATATGCAAGTGCAAGGAGGTGTATTGACTGCTTCTAAAATTGAGGTAATTACACTAGTGACTGCTTTTAAAATTGAGGTAATTACACTATAAGTGGATATGTGGCTGTATCATATAGTATACATATTTAACGAAATCAAAAACGTAAACACGACGCACGAAGATTAAGGTATTCTTATGTTCTTGATTGTTTGCTTGTTTTGTTTTGTTTGGATTTTTCGCCGTTTTTAACTGTATTTCAGACATATAACGGCGGCCAGTTAACATACTCACACTTTTCCTGGGCAGGCTTAGCCAATATAAGCGGTTAACCAGTAGTACTATGTGCACATTCTTATGCCAGTAAATGAAAACTGCCCTACTTGAATCAGAGGTAGGGGGAGATAGCCGTAGAAATTAAAAACTGAGCTAGTCAGCCCGGCTTTCTTAAATTCTGAAAACGACAAAAGAGTGAATTCACATTGATTTTACCCACTAGTTTTATGATTTATTTCATTCAGTAATGTGGTTAATATCTTCGCATTTGATTTCCAATCTTGAGACAACATGAATACTCGTCTGTAGGAGCAATGCTTATGGACCACTCTATTAATTTAAAACAATTAGAAACCATATATATTGAAACACATCATACGGAAGCGAGTCCTCATGTTAGTAGTTGTAGGGATTCTTTCATACTGTATTATCATGGAGTAGTTTTACACTGAACAATTCAGACCGAAAAACACACTGTTGAATTAAAGACTTTTAAGAGGGCAAGGGTAATTGTGAATGACTTTTTGTACCAGTCTTGTTTTGACAAATTAAATATTAGTGCATTTACACGGGTATGCTATATGTATAACGTTACTCACTCACAAGCATTTAGTGAAAAAATACTTCAGCTGTTCATAAAATGATATCGTTTATGCACACATATCCACGATGCTTTGGTTTGTAGTTTATGTTATATATAGAAATAGATATACATAATTCGCCATTCCAGTACGTGACAATCGTAACGGTTGTGTAACCATATCTCGTACGTGCACACCAATTATTTAATGATATGCAACGCGAATGACATGAAGTAGTTAAATATTAATCTGTCTTTAACTATTAATTTGCAACAGAAGTTGTCAATGCATGACATATTTACATCAATGCATTGAACTCACATCTACTTTCGTAACTGACAGATATCTCTTCACCAAATCCATACAAACGATTGTGTCTATGAAAACGACACATTTACAATAAGCGAATTGTTGTACACATCTTATTTTCATCACTTTCCTTTGCTGTAACAAACAACTTTCAAGCAACACATTCGTCGAACATCTTACGATTTGTATTTTGTCTTTATTAAGGGGAATATTTACACTTTATGGAACATGTACGTGTTCAACTACAACAACTCATAATCCATAACAAATTCAGCTAACCTTTATTTACAAAACGATGTCCATATATGAGTACACTATGTTAACAACAATATCGTATCGTAAATCATCAAAGCCATTTTAACAAAGTTTATGTCCAAGTTCTTTAAAACTCCATTCGTAATATATTAACTGACTACAATGCCAAAAGTTTCTAAATTAACTTACTGGAAACAGTTGCTCAAACTATCATGCCCCTGTTGTTATTTTATGACCAGTGATATTTCTGATGTAGTGTGCCTCATATGCGCCGTTCATGCAGGTAGAAGGCTCGTTGTAATCAGAAAGAAATATGTTATTTACATTGAAGGCCATCATGTGACAAGGCCTCGTCCTTGGCGCGAAACTATAACCGTTTGATGTCGAGTGTACTAGCAAGGAATGATTATAACATCTTGCAATCTGAAGAAGGGAAACAACCGAATGCCGCTTCAATCTACAAACAACAATGATGTGCCTATTAAACAAGAAAATAAAATAAACATGTTTAAACTTTATTAAAGCAAAAACATATATGTATTACTATTTGTGTGTTTTCATATTTACAGACTATTAGAATTAATGTATATGTAAAGATGTATTTAGTTACAAGTGTGCACTTTTCAAACTAATACCTTGTATATTCGATGCAAGAATAAGTAACTAGATTTACAGAAATACATTGCAATTGTTGCGAATGTTATCTGTCTGTGATACCGCTGAACAAAAGCACCAGTCGATCTGTTTTCAGCATTTGACTGTGACAAATATAATTCAAGGATAACGATTGTGCATTATGTCCTTGAAAAAGTACATACAGAGTAATAAATCAGATTAAGTTTGCAAGACCAGTAATATCAATGGAATTATGCAGAAGTTGCAGAAAGGTACTCGTTAACATGTTACAAGAGCAGATGCGGGTAATTTCTAAATATTTGGTAACTACATTCCTCATTCTAGCGTTCTATCATTTTTCAGCCGAGTACCGCTTACAAAACATGTACATGTACATGATATATGTCAGTAAGAAAACATGTACATTATAGAAAAGTTAGTTAGAAAAGTTAATGCGTCTGCACTAATGTTTTCAGTGTCGTGTACATTTGTTGCTACTGGAACACGACGAACTTGTCTTCAAGGTTATTTATTTATTCGATTTTATTGTAGTGATTAAAAATGTGACAATGACCTTAATTTATTATGTATTATGTGACATCAGTTAAAACCTATTTATTTTAGCTCGATTACATCGAAAGCCTAAGGCTTATAGAGACACTCTCGAGTCTGTTTCTTGGGTAGAACCAGTACTTGGTGTCTTTGGGTGAGATCTTGAGAACGCTCACAGAGTGGGGATCGAACCCGGAACCTCCCGATCGCTAGGCTGACACCATATCCACTAGGCCATCGCGACCTTTATTATGTTCGTTTTGATAACTCTTGTTAAAACAACCTTTTTTTCAATAAAATATATATCATAAAATATCTGCTGCATCAGTAAAAAAAGAACTTATAATTAACATCTAAAGTTATTAAATTTCAGTCTTATGATTAATTGCCTATAGATAAAGATACACGTGACGATAGAAATGACTCAAAAACCAACAATAAACATCGACATGATACAAAACTGGGGAGATCTAAGAACGGTTAAAATCATTCGAATTAAAACTGGTTTAAAGGACGGCTAAAGAGAGCATATAGTACTTTCTCCATGCTTTCACATAATGCTTTCTCCAATTCGCTTTGCGTTCTCATTTGCCTTTAAATCATTCGATCGAGCGTGCAATCTTCAAAATTATTTCGATGACGCGTATTGTAAAGAATCATATATCCACTGGTATTGTTGCCGTTGTGCAGGGTTGACATATTTAATACAGTCAATCAGAAACGATATTATTGAGTAGCTAAATTGGTTGCATAAATCTGCTTCCTCTCGTGTTTTGATGTCTAGAAATATAGATGTGTATATTGAGACTAAATGTAATTGTCAATATAAGATTATTATCTGGCATTACAACAGTTTTTAGTATTGATCTATAAATTACAAAGAAGACAAGTGTACGCTCCTAATGATAGAACATTGCCAACATTTCGGTGTGGATTCAATCAACAGGGGTATATGTTTCCGTATAATGATATATATCATCATTGATTGACACAAGCTGGCTTACTTCAAAGAACACTATTTGCAACATTTCATGGAAATCGAAGGAATGAAGAATGAACATATGGATGCAGCCATTTGTTTACTTAAGAAATCTTTAGACACGTGTGCTTGCATTATTTTGATTGTTCAGTTAGCTTAAAATTCAGAGATAATGGTCAGCCAAGGTTAACATTGTCACATATGCAGTATATGTTATCCTTGCAATTAAATTTTGTAAGTATTTCTACATGCGAATATTGTTAGCTTTAATGAACACATGTACACACTTAATTTTTATGTAAAAATAGCTAATCGAATGCAATTGTTTAAACAATATCGGTAAAGTCATTTGCTTTAAATCTACATGCGACGATTGTTAGTTTTAATGAACACGTGTGCACACTTAGTTTTAATTTAAATATCTAATCGAAGCAATCGTTTAAACAATATTGGTAAATGCATTTGCTTGAAATCCGGAACACCACTATTCATCGTGCAAAATCTCGTTAATTACAATGTAAGGTTTGATTTTCTTTCAATTCGCAAACAAACAGATCTAACACCGAGAATAGTTCAAATTAACAGTTCGTATTATAATAGGGCAGGTATTCATATGTGTTTCGTAATGGCAAATTTTAGGACAATAAAGGTCAATATTAATTATTATTATGTCTGCTAAGCACATCAGCCAATGATATAATATAACTGTGTTTGCTTTTTAATGTTGTATGTGTACAGGTCTCGAACATTTACTTTTTATGTTGGGAAACAAAAAGAAAGAAAGAAGTATCGAAGAAATGATACTATCAGCAGGATAACTATAACTAAATAAATATTGAATGTTATGATTTCAACCAGCTGAATCCTATTTTTAATGCTGGTATATTTCCATAAAACTATAGTTTTTACATACCCAAGGGAGAGTGGGCCGATATCTCCTAAACACGTTTCCATTTCTGTTTAAGGTTTCTGTGACATTTAGGAATCAGCTAATACAGATATTTTCTCATCAAGATTTATGCACAGTCAGTGCAAAATATAATTTACGATACACTTCTGCAATAAATCGTGTCAGGTTGCTAACGTAGCCTGATATATTGTCCATTTGAAATTTCATCGATACGTACTCTTATGTAATGACAAAAACGGTATGGCACTAATATTCGTTAGTAGTCCTCTCAACGACCAAATACGTATTTAAGACAATATCACAATTACATTTCTGATCAAATCATTCAAAGACCCGTTAATGTTGAGATAAACGTTCGTTTGACAAGGTGTGATTTTGCTTGCATCATCGTTTACCTACCGACGTGTTATGTGAATTTTATGCAGAAGCAAATACAAAAATGTTAACGCTTATACATGTACTCGTATTTTCCTAGGAAAGTGATTAGTGTGTCTCGTTCAAGACAAGAACCGAAAATAACGGCGTATACCCTGTTGCAAATCATAGACCCAAAAATAAATACAGTCGTTGAGGCAATGTTTGTCTTCAGAATATAACGTATCCTCTAAAAATAGTTCATCTAATAATCAACAAAAAATGGCTAACTGCATCATTTCCAATTCCATACAGCTCGCTTCCTAGTGAGGATTAGAATAAGGAAGAGTCATACGACAAAATTATTACTAAGAGCACCAAAAAAAAGTATTCGTTTTCTCTTCAATAAACATATTAACTGTTGTTTTAATGTCATGTTGAACTCGTAATAAAAATACAAACGATATATCTGTAGTAGTATTAATGCAAAAACATTATGTGATAGCAAATGTCCTTCACTGAAGTTATTGTACATAAAACAGTAAAAATGTAATATTTCTGGACATATCTACAACATTCATCATTATCAATATCATAACGAAACCCTGTTTAGTGTCCTAGAGATATAAAATATCAAATAATGTGTTTGGAATGGTACTATACTTTGTTAGTGTTTCGTTAAACATACGCGTGTCATCAACAATGTGGATGATAATTCTCTCTTTTTTAATTACAGCATGCTGGTAAAATGTCGTGAATGTTAACCTGTGCATAAACAAGCAGCAGCGTTTTTTTCATGGCTTCGATAAGTCTCTTTTTAAATTAACAGTACGATTGTTACTATGACAAATTTAAAAAGGTGTAACAAGAGAGTAAATACAAATAATAATACCCGAACTATTAATACCCCAGCTTGTATAAACTGGTACATTGAAATTAAAATTGACGATGAATGTTTTTGTACAGGTATGTTGACAATGACACAAGCACAAAAAGATATAGGTCGATTATATGTGTCCTAAATATATCTTTGTTGATCAGAAAAAATTACCGTCGTATTCAAATTACATGAATATGAAACATTATACATATGCACACGTATATCCAATGGCCTTTATTCTGTTCTTTGCTACTTTGTAACAAAAACCATAACATATGTGTGATATCATGTGGTTGGTTTAATGATGGTAACTATGATCTGATATAGGACAGAATAACTTAAAAAAAGCAAATACAGCTTATCACCAATACCGCATATGCATTGTATAAATATAACTACAACATAGACATATATTGTCACTTGCTGCACATCAAAATATAACAATTAATAAGCATATTTATATAAGGCCGCTTTTCCATATGTCCGTATCAGTTGAAAACAGTTGAACCGTTTCCATGTGTCCGCAGTCCGTATCCGCAAAGCGCATCCGCAAAAAGCCGTTCGGGGAGCGATTGCGGACGATATGGTATCTAACTTATCATGTTGAACAAAAGTATGTTGTGCATACAACATTGGCAAAGTAGCAGAAATAGTCTCAAGATACCTTGATAAATCAGCCGAAGACTCACCGAGTACAATAACTCAGTAAAAACGCAAACCCTTTGTATAAGTCATGACATATGTAGTTGATAGACATGTTGGATGATTTAAATTCTTTACAATCTATCACTTGTGAATGGTCTCGAATACTGGAATAAGTATTTAAAGTCGACTGAATGAAAATGTTTAATTTCTTCTTGCTCAGGCATTTGAACTATTTGGAAATTGGAACGAAACTATAATATTCGACGATTATGCGGATTCATGAACATTTTTAAAGCGCCTTCCGCATAATAATTATGCGGATACGGATACGGATGCGAGTGCGGAAATACGGGAAAGCGGCCTAATGCTTCCAGCAAAACATGCTGGATAATAATAGTATTCTGCATTATCCATTATCATACACACTATTGAATATTGAATGTTGTGTTTATGATGTGTATATCAATACTGGTAATGATTAAACATAAAAAGTACAAATTCATACCAGAACTGAATTTTTTTTTAACTATCCGTTGAATTGTCAGTGCAGTTGGCTAGCCATGCACACAAATTAATCCAGTATTTTTACATTACATCTGGAATTCCTCTGCACATGTCAGGTTATGCAATGCTAAATAATGTCTCAAAACAATAAGACCTGCAGAAAAACACTTTTATCCATCACGATGCAAGAGTAGAGTACATGTAGATCGTATAGGAATCAAACCAACTGAATCAGCAGCCTGAAAAGAAATATAACAATCATAAAAACTGCACAAGAAGTATACAGTGCGTTTCACTGGCTTAAACTACTTTGCACTATCAAAATTAAATCTGCATTGTTTATATATTTACGAATGTATTAATTCAACATAAAACAAGTTATATGACGATGCAATAGACCATTACTGTAGCCGTAAATTAATTATTGTTTAGTTTAATATATTTTAATAAAAACTCTTAAAATAATGTGATTGAGCTCCAGAGCTTAATCAAACAACTATCAATAAGCATTAGCTGCATACATTGTATTTTTACCAGTATTCAATGACAAATTCAGAGTCAATGCCTTATACATTAATTACATGTAGAAGCTTTAAACTGATAAAATAACTGGATTTACCTAATTACTAGAAATTTTCAAAGAACTCAGAATTTTCCCCTGCCTCTTTTGAGCACCCTGTACCTTTTCTGATCCTAGATCTTTACCTACTTGCAGTGAATGGCTTAAAAATTAGCAGCAGTAGTAGTTCTTCTTCTTCTTCTTCTCCTCCTCCTCCTCCTCCTACTACTATTACTACTACTACTACTACTACTACTACTACTACTACTACTACTACTTCTACTTCTACTACTACTACTCTACTACTACTACTACTTCTACTTCTACTACTACTACTACTACTACTACTACTACTTCTACTACTACTACTACTATTATTATTATTACAACTATTGAGAGTGCCACAGTCTCTGCTGCTCTGCTGATGCTACTTCTACTACCACTAATTCTACTACTAAATCTACTGCTACTACTACTACTTCTACTACTACTACTACTACTCCTATAACTACTATTGTTACTGCCACTGTTGCTACTGCTCTGCTGCTGCTGCTACTACTATTACCACTACTACTACTGCTACAAATACTACTACTCCTACTACTACTATTGTTACTGCCACTGTTGCTGCTGCTCTGCTGCTGCTACTACTGCTACTTCCACTACAACTACTACAACTACTACTACTACTACTACTACTACTACTACTACTACTACTACTACTACTACTACTGCTACTTCTACTACTACTACTACTACTATTGTTACTGTCAATGTTGCTGCTGCTCTGCTGCTGCTACTACTACTACTACCACTACTACTACTGCTACTACTACTATTACAACTATTACCACTACTACTACTACTACTACTACTAATAATAATAATAATAATAATAAAAGCAATAATAACAACATGTAAAAATCTTTATTAAATGAAGGTATATAACATAAAAATTATATCTTATGTATTGTTTTCAGACAGACATACAGGCAGACAGTGTACTATTAGTACTATTTCAATCTTGGCTTATGCGTCATCACTACTCTCTCAAGTCGTAATTACGACTTTTTATCTCATGATTACGAGATACTAAGTCGTAATAACGATATACTATGTCGTAATTACGAGATAAACAGTCGTAATTATAAGATACTATGTCGTAATTACGAGATAAAAAGTCGAAATTACGAGATAAAAAAGTCGTAATTACGCGATAGTAAGTCGTAACATAATATGTCGTAATTACGACATAATAAGTCGTAATTACGAGATAAAAAGTCGTTATTGCGAGATAATAAGCCGTAATTACGAGATAAAAGTCGTAATTACGAGATACTAAGTCGTAATTACGACATACTTGGTCGTAATTACGAAATAAAAAGTCGTAATTACGAGATGAAAAGTCGTTATTACGACATACAAAGTCGTAATTACGAAATAAGTTTGTTAATATTGAATAATTTTTATTTATTTTTATTTTTACATTTTGCACCAGGACGCTTCCATAGTTTATGGATCATTCTATTAATTTAATGTGATTGGAAACCATATATCTTGACATTTCGTACGGAAGCGAGTCCACGTGAATACCTTTAAGAGAACATGGGTACTTTTTATGAATTTATTTTACCCGTATTGTGTTAACAAATTAAATACTAGTGCATATATATGTACAGTGATAAACTATATGTATAACGTTAGTCACTCATGAATTTTTATTTTACAACGGAAGTTGTCAATGTATGATTTATTTACATCAATGCATATAACTTACATCCAATTTCATAACTGAAATATATCTCTTCATCAAATTGCAAAAATAAATGTTTATGAAAACGACACATTTACGTAGCGAAGTATTACTTTCATTACGTTCTTTTACTGTAACAACCAACTTATAAACCATCGTCGAACTTCATAAGATGTGTATTTAAGTGCCGACTTTACTTTGAAAATGTTGACACTTTATGGAACGTGACTGTACGTGGTCAACTACAACAACTCACAATTTATGACGATAGAACTAACCGCTAGGTTATATATTGAACGACTTATAATAGCACTATGTTTAAAACACAATATCGTATCGGTAAAACACAAAGTCTTTTAATAAGTATTTTGCGTCCAAGTTGTTTTAAAACACAATAAGTAACATCAACATATATTTACTGATTGCATTGGCAAACGTTTCTAAACTAACTTACTGAAAAAGGTCGCTTATACAATTATGTACCTCTTGTTATTCCATTACAAATTATATCCTTAACTAGATTAATCTGCCTCTTATGCCGTTTATGCAGGCAAAATGCTCGATTGAAATAAGATCCATACACAGTCAAGTTCATGGCAGAGTTGATCTAAATTGGCCATCGTGTGTCACGTTCTCTTCCATTATTCGAACATATTTCCGTGTCCTGTCGAGTGTACTAAAAAAGAATGATTAACACATATTGTATCTGAAAAAGGCATGCCGTTTCAATCAACAGACAATAATAATGTACATATAAAACGAACAAAAAAGGAAATATTGTTGATAAAAAATGTTTAAAAAAATCATTTATGTACGAGTATTTGTGTGTTTTAATTTTTACGGACAAATAATCGAATTAAAGTACATGCAATGATGTATTCAGATACAAATGTAAACTTTTGAAAATAGTATCATCAATGCAACAAAAGATAAATAGATTTATAGGAAGACATTTGAATTTTCGCGAATGTTATCTGAATCCTATATAGCTGAGAAAACACCAGTCGATCTGGTATATGCATTTAACTGTGGAAAATATAATTTAAGGATTGTGTCAATGCATTAAATTAATGTTCATTTGACAACGTACAGACAGAGTAATAAATCAGATTAAGCTTTCAGACACAGTAATATATACTTAAATATATGCAGATGTTGCAGACATGTTCTCGTTAACATGTTACAAAAGCAGATGTTGCTATTTTTTTAAATATAAGATACTCAGTTCCTCTTCCTCATTCTAGCGTTCTTGCATTCTTCACTCTAGTTCCATTGACAATACATTATAGAAGTCAGTTTGAAAATGTTATTCTTCTGTACTATTGTGCTGAGTGTCGTGCCATTATTTACCAACTGGAACACGATGTACTAGACTTTAAGGTTTCTTATATCCAACTGGAACACGATGTACTAGACTTTAAGGTTTCTTATTTCCAACTGGAACACGATGTACTATACTTTAAGGTTTCTTATTTCCAACTGGAACACGATGTACTAGACTTTAAGGTTTCTTATTTCCAACTGGAACACGATGTACTAGACTTTAAGGTTTCTTATTTCCAACTGGAACACGATGTACTAGACTTTAAGGTTTCTTATTTCCAACTGGAACACGATGTACTAGACTTTAAGGTTTCTTATTTCCAACTGGAACACGATGTACTAGACTTTAAGGTTTCTTATTTCCAACTGGAACACGATGTACTAGACTTTAAGGTTTCTTATATCCAACTGGAACACGAAGTACTAGACTTTAAGGTTTCTTATTTCCAACTGGAACACGATGTACTAGACTTTAAGGTTTCTTATTTCCAACTGGAACACGATGTACTAGACTTTAAGGTTTCTTATTTATTCGATGTTATTGTAATTTTGAAAAACATAATGTGACAATAATTCAATACCATTCATTATGATAGTTTCCATATCTCTTGTTAAAATGTAATACTTTATTTCAATATAAAGTATAATAAAACAACAACCTAAGCTCCCGTATGTCACATACATGAGTAAATGCCTATATAATACGATACATATGACGAAGGACACGACTCCAAAACCAAAACAACCATGATACAAACTGGGGCGATCTAGAAACGGTTAAACGCATTTGAGTTATAACTGGTTTAAAGAGTACTTTCTCTGCTTTCTCCAATTCTCTCGGCGTTCTCAGTTGTTTTAAAATCATTCGATCGAGCGTGCCATTTTCAAAAATGATTCTCGATGGTCATTCCAATCGTGTATTAAAGAAGAATGAATCCACTGTTAGTATTGCCGTTGTGCAGAATTGACTTCTTTCACACAGTCCAACAGAAACTGGTATCGTTAGTAAGTAATTAAAATGGTTATACCAAACTTTCTGTCCCTCGTGTTTTGTCGTCTAGAAATGTTTTTATGAGACCCAATTTATTATCATTACAAACGCATTTTCTGGCATTACAACGGTTTCTAGTATACACATATAAATTACAAAGAAGACAGGTGTATGGAGCAAATGATATAACATTACCATGATTTCAAGGTGGATTCAATAATCAGGGATATATGTTTCCCCATCAATATACATAAACATAATTGATTGCACACGCTAGTTTACTTCAAAGAACACTATTTGCAACATTGAATGTTATAATTTGAACAAGAGTGCCTGTAACGGTGCAATGGCTTATAAAGTGAGGAGTGTCAGAAGCGAAAAGAACCTGCTATGATATATAAGGAAAAAAGGCCCCGCTCTCTGGCGGCCATGAATTGTTAACACATCAACATAATTCAAAGTATATATATTTTGGTAGAGAAACATTTCTGTGAAATCATGTCGTATTCTAAACAGTGGTTCCTGGCAAGACGATTTTAAAAGTTTTTAATATAGTCCTGTAAGAAAAAATGCCCCCTTCTGGCGGCAATATTTTTAAAGCGGAACCATTTGAGCAACTTTGGTAGAGAACCACCCTATGAATATTTCTGTAATATTATTTCGAAGTGGTTTCTTACAAGAAGATTGTCAAAGTTTTCAATATAGCCATCAATAAAATGGCCCCGCAAGCCCCACCACCCCACCCCCCGCCCCGGCGGCCATATGTTTCAAGGTAGAGGATGCATTTGAGCAATTTTTGTAGAGAACCACTTAGGGAATATTTCTTATAAATTTTTTTAAAGATTTTTTAAGTTATTACGTACGCAGCACGCACGACAGACGAACCATGGCTTAAGCTCGCTTGCCTTCGGCTGGCCAACTTTAGTTTGATGTCTTTTTGCCTTAAAATTGAGTTAATGCTCAGCTAAGTTTAACATTGTCAAATAGTCATCATATGTTTTCCTTGCAATTAAAGTAAGGAGTTGCGAATGACGTGTGAACAGTGCTCCAGATAAATAGTTGTACTGGGCGTAAATGTTCGCTTACTTTTGAAAATTAGGAAGTAATTGTATACTCGCTTCAGAATGTGTGGGGATAAATGTATATACTCTATGCCGGTTTAGTAAATTTACATTCAACAATACATTATGATATGAGCAGAAGACCAGAGTATTATAATAATAATCCTTTATAGTGAAGGCATTTGAATACATTTAAATGAATACAAAAATGTTACAAGTAAGTATTCTGATCATTTTAAGACTTGTTGCTAACTACTGAACATATCAACTGCACATTCTGGTAGCCAGACTTATCAAAATATAAACAAAGCGAAACCTTTTTCTGTTCCTGTCTTCCAATCACTTATGTACGCGAACTTCAGAAAATGTTGCGTAAATATACCTTAATTTTTATTTTCTCTGCGGATCTTCCAATTATTTGTGCGTAATTTACGCGTGTACGCACCTTATCGGGGCCTCTGCTTATAAATGCAAATAATGTTGGCTTTAATTAACCATCATATACACTCGTTTCAATTATTAAAAATACCAAAAGACCCAATTTGAATGGAATCGTTTAAGAAACTCTCGGTAAAGACATATTTTTTCCTATTGATCTTCCATTTCCGCTTTTGCTTTAAATCGGGAACACCACGCCATTTATCGTGCACAATGTCGTTTAATTTAATGTCAGTGTTTTTATGACATTCGCAAACATAAAGATCTAACATAGTTTCTTCTGATATTCCGTATCAGGTATAGGGCATATGTTCAAATGTATTTCCTAATGCCATAGCTTTTTCAGGCAAACTTAAACAGCAAAATAGTTTTCAAATTCGTCTCCTCTGAGACCGCAAAGCCCAGACGTTTCGTATTTGGTATGTAACATCGTATAGTGGTCCTCTACAAAGATTGTTCAAATTGTGCCGCTGAGGTAAAATTGGCCACGCCCAGTGGGTTATATGGTTCCTATAGACTAATATGGCAATTGGGCTGTAAAAATCTTCTCCTCTAAAATCGTAAGGCCCAGAGGTTTCATTTTTGGCATGTAACATTGTTTAATGGTCCTCTTCAGAGATCGCAAAAGTTATGTTCGTGGGGGACAAAGAAGCCACACCAGAGGTCAATGGTTTCTATAGACATTGGACACTTAAAAACAACTCCTCTGAAACTGCAAGGCCCAGAGTTTTAATATTTGGCATGTAACATGGTATAATGGTCCTATACAAATAATCACTTCTGAAACCGCAAGGCCCAGAGGTTTCGTATTAAGTATGTAACATTTTATAGTGGTCTTGTACAAAAATTGCTCAAATTTTACCCCTGTGGTAAAAATGGCCACGCACCGTCTGTCACATTGTTTTAAAGACTTATATTGCAAAATGACTTAGAAGTTTCGTATTTGGTATGTAACATAGCATAGTATCAACGATTGTTGAAATTGTGCCCCTGGGGTAACAAGTTGTTCATATAGTTTCAAAAGACCTATGTGGCAAAATGGGCTTTAAAAATATTCTCCTCTGAAATGTGCTAAGCCCACAGGCTTCATGTTTGGCATGAATCATTGTGCTGTGGTCCTCTACAAAGAATGTTCAAATTATGCCCCTGGAGGTAAAATGAAACGGTAAGGCTTCGATATTTCATATTTTGCGTGAACAATTGTATAGTGGTCCTCTACAAAGACTGTTCAAATTATGTCCCTGGGGTGAAAACAAGCCACTCTCATGTTTTCTATAGACTTATATAGCAAGTGGACTTTAAAAATCTTCTCTGAAAGTGCAAGGCCAAGACAATTGGCATTTGGAATGTAACATTGTATATTTGTCCTTTAGAAAGATAGTTCACATTATGCCCCTGAGGTAAAAAGTTGCTACGCCCTGGGGTTATATGGTTCCAATAGACATATGGCAAGTGGGCTTTTAAAACTCTTCTCCTCTAAATCCGCAAAACCCAGAGGTTTCATATTTGGCATGAAACATTGTATAGTGGTCATTTACAAAGAATGTTTAAATTATGCCCCTGGGGGTAAAAAGAAGCCACGTCCCGGTGGTCATATGACTTCTATAGATTTATAATGCAAGTGGACTTTTAAAATCATCTCCACTGAAACTGAAATATTCTGCATGTAACACGGTATAATTGTACTTTAGAAGGTAGGTCAAATTATGAACTTTGGGTAAATACTGGCCACGTCCCATGTGACCCTCTTGTCTAATGTGAAAGCAGTACAACTAATAACGATTTCTCATCAAAACGTTTGCACAAAATGTATTCATCACAACTGTTAAAAGCTGTTACGTTTGATGTTGCAATGTTTCCAAGCAAACTTTCAAAATACAACGTACCATATCAAATTTCATTGAGATCATCTCGTACTATACAGTGTGTCTTTCACAGCTATTTGGACTTAAGTTTTAAGTATGATTACAAATAACCTTATCAAATGAAAGAAATACTGTTGGCATAAGAAAAATTTTTAAAAGTGTTCATGCATACACTCGTACATGTATACACTTGCTAGAAAGGTGGTTTGTGTGTCACGTTCAGGACACAGACCAAAAAAGAAACGGCATATATTACAAATCGCAGTGACAACAAAAAACTGCAGACGTTGCAATTTAACAATTGCTCTGAAAATTAAGTTCATGTAACAAATAAAATAACTGCTTTATAATTGTGCAATTAATAGGCCTTTTACTCAGCTCGCTACTAGGTGAACTTTAGAATAAGAGGGATTCATAACACACAATTATAACTAAGGCCATCGGAAAAATTAAAATTAAAATGGCAAAACTAGGCGTTTCTTACTACGTGATAAAACTCTATATACATGTACGTAACTTGGATGCAAACATGTTGCATACTATTATAAATTTCTGAACCATTGTCGCGCAGATGTATTATTATTATTATTATCATAAGTGTTCATTATATGTATATGAGGTTCCCTCCCTTCAAAATGACGTAGTATATTTTTCACTCTTCAGTCAACATGATAACTTTTTGCATAACGTCGGTTGGACATAATGATATAAATGTAGCAGCATTAATGCAAAAAATATGTGATTGCAAAATGCCGTTCTAATTGTTAGTGTACATGAAACAGTAAAAATATAATATTTCCTGACATATCTTCAACATCTTAATAACTATGATGACAAAACCTATTTAGTACCCTAGATATAATAAAAAATTAATTTGTGTTCATGGAATGCCACTATTCTCTGTCAAATTGTCATTCATAAAATGTAAACATACACTCGTCTTTGATGTAGATCAATTGCTATTTATGAAATCACATCACGGTAGTTAAAACGTCACTAAGTGTCCTTCATATATCTTAGTATAGTTCGAAAATATTAATCTGCCCAATATGAATACATTACACAATGAATGAGTACACTGTTTGTATATGAACCGATCAAGAGATACAATTCGTCATCATTGGTAAGTTTAATCCACAATGCAAACTGTGAAGTTCCTAATATTGTCATCACATTGTATCAGACTTAAAAGTCCAGTGTCTAAAGCGCTGGCATTTCAAAGTGGTTGGGTATTCGTTCCATGTTTTTACTTATTTTAGGTGAGATGATTTTTCATTACAGAAAAATTATTGTGTCCTAATTTAAATTATTTCTTTTTTTATTATTATCGCAAATAATAAATACACCAGATAAATAAAACGATGTGGATTATTAATTATTGTCAATGAATGTAAGAAGCTATGTTGTAATACCTTCAGCGATAAAAAAAAACGACTTTCTATTGAAGATAAATGTGTATCGTCCGTTTTTTCTGAACTGTCAAAACGTGAATAATTTCATGGTGGTTGAATGTGTTATTTTTAGAATTTTAATTTTGTCGTAGATTTCCGTCGTATATACGGGTAATGATTAGCATTTTATGATATGCACAATACATGATAAATAACATAAGCAATTCTGCACTTAACATCGGTCGGAATGGCCTAGTGGCATATAGACGAAATATATCGGTTGTTAACCGAGCGGTCTGAGTTCAAATCCCAGGCGGATTAATTTTTATTTCTTTAGTTAACGCAAGTTTTTTAACCTTGTACATTGTTTTAACACGATTGCTTATAGAAAATCATGATTTCCACGAATATAATGATAAAAAAAAAACACAGGGACGGCCACGGCAGACTAAGACGAAAAAGCGCTTACGTGTTGTTGATTTGTTAAACATGTGAATTATTTATTTTAACTAACATTAAAAAATAAATAAAAGTCGAAGATAGAAAAAAGAGAAAGGAAAACAACAAAACAAATATCCGTAAATAAACTTAATATAAAATCTAATGTTTATTTAAAACAAAATGCAATATAACATATAAAATATCACTTTTTTGCTCAAAATATTTTTTTTAATGACGGGACTCGAACCAGCAACATCTAGGCTGGCGTGACGCGCAATATACCACTAAGCTATTCGCTCTCCAATATTTAATAGGTAGTAAGTAATGCTCTATTAAAAACCTGCTTTAAATAACATACGTCACAGGTAGTATTTTCTACCGATACCCGAAGCACACTATCGGGAAATCACAAATGCTGGCCGAGGATATAAATAACGCGAGAAAAAAGACTTTGAAATAAGCCCGTCTTCAAATGACATTTACCTTAAAACTGTTACCTTGAAAGTTAACGATTGTGACAGCCAGGCAAGGTAGAGAACTGTGACCTTAAAATCGATGGAGAAGCATGGACATAAACCTGGCGAAGATACTATTTGTATACAAGACAGTGGTTATTCAGGGAAGAATTCTCCGACGTCTCAGTTTACAGATAACAACGGCGTTTAGTATGCGCAGTGGCGGTGGAAAGACACGAGAAGAAAACGAAAAAAAAATCATGACACTGATACTTAATTAAAGTATTTGTGTGTATGTCCTTACTTTTCTTTCGTCCTACTTAAATAAAACCATCATAACCACCCTCTTGCAATTACGGAAGATATTTTTCTAAATCTAGATTTGCAACGAGCTCAACTATTTTAGGAACTTGGTAGTCGTTTGATAGGAATTCTAAGAACTTGCTTTCTTTGAGTATTTCTAAGCAATCAAAAAGAAGACATCTGTGTCTCAAATGCATTTTATATTCGATCATTAAGAAATAATTTTCGATTTATAGCTGAAGATCGGCCAATAAACAACTATTTTGAGTTCTGATGCGTAGGAATTCAACCATAAATGACGTTACTCAAAAATGCACCAATATTGAACAAGAAATTTCTTTACAAAAGATAATTGGCGTTGAGATGTTATTTTTGCCCTAAATATAATACAAGAGGACCAAGATGATCGGTTACGTGACTTTTCGGAACCCAGATTTGTCAGTCCCTACTAAGGAGACTTCTCGACCCCAGATTTTTCGGTCTCTACTAAGGAGACTTCTCGGACACTAGATATTTCGGACACCGTAAGGAAACGTATATTACCCCAAAAATAATTTAAGATAAACTTATCATTATTAATATCTGTACCGTAAATAAACCGATCATATATCACCCCAAGATTTTACCAGTTATACATGAATATCCTAAATACTAGTAGTTCACGTAAACATAATTGATACATGAATTTGTCAGGCAAATTTAACAAATTAACATTGTCAGCAAATAATAGCGGGAAAGAATGAAAATTATTTTATATATCAGACAAGTGTACATAGTTATGTTAAATATTATGCTATATGTATCACTAGTATTGCACAAAGTGTATTCATGCTACGCAAATGAAGTTAAAGTATTACTAACATGAATAACATTTCGACGTATTAACGAGACTTTTTTCAACACATGTTACTTATATAAAGATGTTGAACATTTTTATAACTTGAATAACATCTACTGAAGAAGTGCAATTATAAATAGTTCTTAATAAAACGCACCCACAATTCAAATATAAATTAACATGCACAGTAAGTTTATAAATATAAATTCCCCATTTATTGAAATTCTCGGGTTTTATTTTCCGGACGCTAATCGTGTGTATTAACAAAGCTTTACCGCGCGCTATTTTCAGAATGATTCACTCTCCTGCTGGAGTATGTTGTACTCGCTAGACTTAATTCACGGGCACGCCAGTCGGTCACAACGTACAATAATATTTTACACAATGATACAATAATAGGAAATGTATGCTCCGTAAATTTTGCTAATATTTTTTGCTTATGTATCAGAAAAATACCAGAAATGTACCACTTTATATTTTGTGCTTGTCACAAGAAATCTTAATACTATTGACAGGCAGACGTGATGCACCTATCAATATTTACCCCCAGGGGTGTGTGGTGGGGGGGGGGGGGGGCGGGCATATTCGGAACTTTAGACTGAAAGCAATTTCCGACTGGCGGGAATTTGACTCGCCGAATGATTCCGGGTCCCTTGAGATAGACTGTTCGGATTTTAGATCCCGGTAATATTGGACCCCGTAAAATTTGATCCACCAATTAGGCATCCTCCATTGAGGGGATTTAGACAAAAATGCTTTGCTCTAGAGTGGGGAATTAGATCCCCCAAAATACATTTAGTCAAATCCCCTGCGATTGCCGGCCGATTCCCCCCCCCCCCCCACACACACACACCCACCCCTGGGGGAAAATATTGATAGTTGCATGACGCAAGCTAAACATGCAACATTGTACGTTGTGACCGACTGTCGTGCCCATGAATTGTAGCATTGTAATTGCTATTTATAGAGCGCGCCGATTATGTAGGCTAAACAAAATAGTTATTTCATTATGTGAATGAATATAACATTATGATTATGACATAAAATGAGTAAAATTGTTCATAATTATGTTCAGTTCTAGAGTGTATGTTTATAACTTAATTTTAACCGCTTATGTAAACAATTATGTCAAGTGTAATCTTCAAAAGTATGCAACAGTTATTGGTATACATTAAACCATTGTTGTAAGTTTTCATTCCCTAAAATAGAAAATTTGCTCAATTATATTGGCTTTCAATTTTCCTGCAGCATAATTTTGCAAGAAATCTAGGTCAAAAGTGATCTTAGACACCTTCGCCGAAAAACGTCAAAATGAATTGACGTTAGTCATGCTCACATGGCATGCCACTAGTTTACATAGACAGACAGACAGACAGACAGACAGACAGACAATTTTATTGGCGAATACAATCAGTACATAGCCATATAAACATAGTACATATTTCAATGAAATAGCATGTCAAGGGAAAGTGATTGATAAAATTTAGTTTACTTTTGGAGAATGTTCTTAAATATTCGATGTGTGTTTAATATTTACTACTGATAAATAGACATTTAAGCATTCCTTTAAAAGATACAAACAACAACGACAAACTTAGCATACAATACATGTCATTGATTTGACAATATTCGTGGCATTCAATAACAGCAATTATATTTAAAACGAAGAAAAACACATTTGTAACTTGGCGCTTAACATTAACATCCAGCAGAAAGTGATGTTACATATTAATTAAGTCGATCCTATGTTTATTTGCGAAATAGATATATTTAGATAAACCTATTAGTTCAGATTTATTTGTGGTTTTAATAAGCTGAATGAATTTGAACATACTCGGTCTATTATAATAATACCTTTTCAAAAAGCGGTGGCGTAATTCTGTATAACAATTACAAATAATGATAAAATGGAATTCATCCTCAATATCGTGACTGTTGCACAGTAAGCATGTCCTCTCCTCTCTCGGAAGTCTATCCGAACCATATCGACCCGTTTCTATCCTTAAACCATGCGATGATAATCGAAGGCGAGACAAAGCGCGGCGGTAAGTCTTACTAAACAGTTTATCAAGATAAAGTGCTGGTTCAAACGAATTTGTTAAATGTATGTATAGATGGTTTAATAAAGCACTAGAATCGATGTCGGTTCTAAGTTTCTGTAAAAAACAATCAATCATTCTACGTTTAAATATTTGCACAAATTCGTTTAGGCTATATTTAAAAGGATTTGCCCAAACGTCGCTAAAACCATACTCATTTAAAAGAGTGAGCACCCTCGAGGCCCATGACTTGTATCCTTTCTCGTATAAATCTAGTGATGTATAATATGCTGTTTTAATAACAACATTTTCTGAATACAAAATATGTAACCAGAATTTTATTATTTGGACATATTGTTGAATATATATAGGATACCGTCCTAGTTCTGAATAAACAGCTGCAGTACAAGTGCTTTGTTTAACACCTAATACTGATTTGCAATATTTCAAGTGTACCCGTTCGATATCATTCGATTTACCAAAACCCCAAACCGCACAAGAGTAATTTAATGTCGCAGTTACAAACGCGTCAAATAACTGCAAAGCAATACGAGGAGTGACGTCATATTTATTTACATTTAATAACAAAACGTTTTGTGCCTTTACTGCCTTTCCGATAACCTGCTGACTATTTTGCTGAAAACCTCCTGTGTAATTAAATACTACTCCGAGATAATTGAAATTATCAACATTTTGTAATTCTATATTATTGTAAGACCATTTTTCGGTATTTTTTATTTGGCCACGTTTTCTAAAGACCATAGTTTTTGTTTTCTCGGTATTTACTTCTAAACCCCATTTTTCACAATAAGTAAATAAATTTTTCAGACTTGTTTGTAACTCCTCGACTGAATTTCCGATCAAAACCATGTCATCGGCAAAGAGTAAAATGACTAATGACAAATCAAACAAGTTAATACCGAAATCGCCTTCCATATCATGTTTAATATTCGATTCAATGTTTTTTAAAAATAATGCGAACAGGATCGGTGAATTGTTTTGCCCTTGTCTTAAACCGACGGATATATCAAAGAAATCCGAAAACGTATTACAATGTTTTATGCAAGATTTAACTGTGGAATACATGTGTTTGAAAATTGACAGAAGTTTACCATCTAAACCCATATTGAAAAGTTTAAACCATAAAGCATTACGGTAAACAGAATCAAATGCTTTCTTTAGATCTATAAATGCGCAATACAGGCGTGAATTTTTTGATAGTATATATTCAACTAAAGAATGTAATGTAAAAATGGCGTCGACAGTGCTTACTCCGGGCCGAAAACCAAACTGTGCATCAATATGTATTTTATTTTCTTCGGCCCATTTTTCGGCTCGCTTTGTAAGTACGCTGGTAAATAGTTTACCAAAGTTGCTAAGGAGAGTTATCCCCCTATAATTGTTAGGGTTATTTTTGTCCCCTTTCTTATGTAATGGCACGATATAACCATAAGACCAAGCTTTCGGAAAATGACCAGAATCAAATATCTTGTTAAAGCAATCCGTAATATGACCTATCAATATATCCGACGTCTCGATAATAAATTCATTCAATAAATTATCAACTGGACATGGAGATTTGTTACGTTTTAAACGTTTAATTGCCCTCAAAACTTCGTCCGTCGTAATAGGAACATTTAAGGATAGAAAAGTTGGGTTATTTATGTTGAGATCATTGGCATCGTTAAAACTTTCGACATTGTCTAAACGTGTAGCCTTTACATCATTAAATAAATTTGAAAAATATTCTCGGAATTCGTTTGGTAATATGCTGCTAGATCCATTATTGCCTCTCGATCGAAAGTGATTCCAAAACTGTTTGGGTTTGTATTTTCGAAGATCGCACAACTCACGCGACTTATTTATTTTATAATGCCTTTTCTTTTTCCGTACAAGTACCTTATAACTCCGTTTAATTTCGCTCAATGCTATTCTATTAGTTCGGGTTTTATTTTTATTGAAAGTGTTCAAAGCAACCAAATAATAATGTTTTGCGTTCGCGCATTCAGAATCGAACCAGTCTTTGTTATTGTTTATTGAGCACGACAATCGTACATTTCGCTTTTGACAGAAATATGGATTGGCCGCGTTTTCAATTAGCGATGCAAAACTATCTACCAAATTATCAATACTATTGCCGTCTAAGATGTCACAGGTATTCAAGATTCCGTTAAACTCAGGTAATTTAGAGATTATAACCCGTCTAAAATTAGGTTTATGTTCGTCACACCATTTATAACATGTGTAATCCATTACCGGTGTAACATTCAAAGAATTATCTACATGTAGCGAGTTTACATCAAGTTCAAAATATAACGGCGCATGGTCACTGAACGTGTTAAATGGCAAAACTTTAAATTTATTTATAAATGAGAAATCTTTGTCGCTCAAAACCAAGTAGTCTATTGTACTACATGTTTGTTTACTAAAATATGTAAACGAGCCGGTATCGCCGATTCGACCGTTAGCGATGCGTAATGAGGCCGCTTTGCAAAAATCGAGCATTCGATTTCCCCGTGAATTACAAACCTCGTCTACTGAGGCCCGACCACTGGAAATATCTGGTGTATAAAAATCAAAATCAATGGCACTATTGATAACATCGAATGGAATATAATCATAACGATTACCCGTTCTAGCATTCCAATCACCTGCCATAAGTACTTTACCATACTGTTCATAATAAAACACATCGTTACATAAAACATCAAATAGGTCGCTATCAACAATATTAGCAATAGGTGAATCGTCTGACCATAAATAAAGCCCACATAAGTAAATATCGGAATTTAAAGAGAACAATATTTTGTCGATTTTAAGCCATACAATAGTATCAAAATTATTTTTTACGATCGAAATACCATCAGACAATTTTTCATTTATATAAACACCAATGCCTCCACTATTTCTTTTAGCCTTTCTGTGTCTAAATTTGCGATATAAATTATGGCATAAATAACCATCTATATCTATTTCGGAATGATTATTAGTCCATGATTCAGAAAGAATAGCAATATCACTATTTTTTACCAAATTAACAAATTCTTGGTCAGTAAGTTTATCGTAAGTTAGGCCGTTGCAGTTCCAGACCAGGATCCTAAGTCTATTCTCCGACAGCTGTTACTTCTGCTGCACTGGTATGCCGTTTACATACAGGGTGTCGTACGCAAGCCATGCTCTCTTACCGGCGTCTCGCGCGGCCCGTAACTGGGGGAACAGTTTGCGTCTGCGCTCGACGATCTCAGGTGGGAACTGTTCTCTAATGAAATAATTCGTGTCCTTCAAAAGGCGACCATGTTTGCGAACAGTCTCCCTGTCCTTGAAGTTGGCGAACTTGCAGACAATCATTCGGCTGCGACTTCGGCTCTGGTCTGAGTCCTTAGCTCCCACCCTATGCGCCCGTTCGATGACCATCGAGTTGACCAAGTCCTGAGCTAGCTGCAACCTTTCAACAATGAACGATCGAACTTTCACTTCGACGTCCTGTGGGTGTTCATTCTCATTTTCGTCAATGCCCCCGAATAGAAGATTATTGCGCATGCTCTGAGACTTCACATATGTAAGTTCGTCTCGTAGCTCAGAGTTTTGCCTTGACAAATGCTCAAGTTCAGATTTCTGTGAGACATCACAGAGTTCTAGATTATCAATTCTAGACTCACAAGTGCTTACACGATCTGCAAAACGTTTATTGAAATCATCAAGTCTGCACCACAATTTGTTAAGTTCCTTTTCAAAGTTTTCAACTTTGTTTGCAACAGTATTTAATATTTCTAACTTTGATTCAATCGTAGTTAGTCTATCAAATATAGCCTGTAGTAAGGTACCTGAATTGTCTGTGTCTTTAGGCATGGCAGTAGATGTCGGATCGCGGGGTTCGTTGCTAGCCATACTGGTAGGCTTTGCAGGAACGCCCGACGCTATCGGCACTGCTAGATCGTCAAACACTGGAGCTTTTTCGTAGAGCACAGCGTTTGCTTCACCGAGAATATCACTGACTGAAATCTCACTATCATCACCAAGCGATACTCCAGACGGGCCTCCTTTCACCCATTTGCACTTACTATTGTTTACTAATTCTTCATCAGTACTACTGCCTTTTTTGCGTTTACTTTTCTTATTTCCCGATTTTGACATTATACATTATAATATCTTATAGTTCGATACTTTATTTTGTAAGAAAATACTTTAAGATATGCTTTAAATCCAGAAAATATCCGCTCAGAAAAAAACACGTCAGCCCGCTATCACATGACCTAACAAGTCATTACATAACAAATGAATACAAGCAGGTAATCATACTAATATAGAAAAGGGAAATTATATACATCAGTTATTAGATATTTTCTAGTATGCGTCAATTTTAAAATGTATTTACTATTTAAGAAATTAATATAATACTCAATATTTACTTTCTCAAATACTATTATTATATATGATAATATATATTTTATAGCAATTAAATTAAATACGGGTACTCTCATCATATTTTTTTATTTTTTTTTATTTTATACCTCACCTATGCTTTTATTGTTCAATGGGTTTAACTGAATAAAATAATTGTCAAATATTTACATAAATGGTTTTATCTTCATATTTATGCCGTTTTCAATACCGCATGTTTGACCAAGATAAATGAATTACAAGATCAATGAATTACAAAAATCTGTTATAATATTGATGTCTCTCAAGTTAGAACGCATCAATTTCCAATGCAGATGATCACGCGTGTCTGCCCGGTGTTCACTCCGGAAACCATAAATCATGTGTTTTATGCATTTATCATTTCTGAATGGAACGAATAGCCAAACAGAAAACAAAAGAATATCCGCCAACAATGTATCCCCATTTACGAGAAATGCTTATTTTACAATGGTGCACTGCGAATTGTGTAGCTCTTTTTGTGTGAGTGCTGATTATAGTGTGTGTATGTTTTCTTTAATTTGAAGAAACAAACAAAAAGTCTCTTTTCACAAATGTTTTACAACTACCATGTGATCGTTTCCATTTATTGTTTCCTTCTAAAAATTGATTACAAAAATATTCACCGTATGCATAGACTCTTTAAATATTCATGTAAATATACAACAATTCATTTGTTTCTTTGCAAACACAATATAGTTGGTACATGCATGACGTCTGTATTTATGTATATTATTAAAAACATGCTTAGGGCAAAACTTCAGGAGATTAAAAAAACAAAAACAATATATGCATGCAAAACACAGATACACACTCAGACAGACGCACGCACACTTACACACATACGCACGCACGCACACACACACACGCACACGAACACACGCACACACAAATGATTTACATGTAAACTTTAAAAGTACACTGGTGTATTATCGTTTTTAATATTGACAGTTTATGTCCACTACAGTTTATTTTATTTATTTATTTTTCAGCTGTGATATTGTTAATACCAAATAATATAGACGTATTCTATTTATTAAAAATGTGTGGTAATAGCCTTGTAAAATTTGTTTTTATCTAGAAAAAAAATGTAACTGACATGGGTTCTAGTTTAAAGACATTTGGTGGCCTAGTTTCCGGTAAAAAGAAAGTAAATCCCCTGCATCCTTTTGCATGGAGAAATCCCGTTATAGTAATCGTAAAAGTTTTTCAATTTCGAGGGTCGTCTAATAAACCTATACTAGTATCAAAATTTAATAAAGACATTGGTACAACAAATTGAGAAAAACATTATTCAAAAAAGGCAAGATAGGTTTTTCTATGCAAATTTACTTATTAGTGATCAGAAACTTACTAAATGAATTTTTGTTCGTAAATTGTTAGAAGTATTATCGGTTAATACAGCAGACTAATATTTAAACTGCTCCAAAGGGATATATTTATGATTGTGACTAATTGTAATTCAATATGTTTGGAAATATGGCGTCAAATCAGGACTTTGTTGTGCCAACAACAAACCGCTTCAACGCCCTGCGTGAGCGGGGGAACGACGAAAATCCCAAAACAGGTAGTCTGATTACAAGAAATGATTTTATTAACAGCTCTTTAGATAGTAAATTAGTGCACATGTTCGATGAATTGAGATTTATTAGAGAGGATCAAGTAAACTGCAGTAGAAATATAGTTGGGCTGCACAATACCGTGAGTGCTGTTAGTGAGAAACTTGGTCAGGTGATTAACGTTACTAACAGTCAATCCGACTTTCTTAAAATCCTGGCCTATAAGTCAATAGACATGGAGGCACGATCTAGAAGGAACAATTTGATATTTCGAGGATTTATTGAAAATTACAATGAAAACTGCGCAAACATCTTAATTGACTTTCTACATGAAAAACTGGACATTAGCCCGAATATGTTGTCTATAGAGAGAGCGCACAGATTAGGGGCCAGAAATCGTATTCAACAACATCAGAAAAGGCCCATAATAGCCAAATTTCGGAATTTCAGGGACGTAGAATTAATATTGAGTAGAGCTACAGCGCTAAGGGGCACACCATTCTCAATTGACATTGACCTCCCGAAGGAAATCCAGAGTACCCGATCACGTATTTGGCCACTATACAAGCAGACGAGGGTAGACAACCCACGCGCTAAAGTTCAGATTGCCTACCCCGCAAAACTGTTGGTCAATGGAAAACTTATCAGAGACGAACTTCCAGATTGGGGTAGACTAATGGCTCAAAACAGACTTGCAAACCTCGACCATATTAACGTGAGATCATCTGATAAATTGTTTGCAAACTCGACTTACCAGCAACACACTGCTCCAGATACCCCTCCACAGCAAGAACGCATGGACGTACAGGGCGGCAACCCAGTAACTGACCAACACTACACGGAATCACAGTATATACCGTCCACAACACAGTTATGTGATCCAAACCTACGTCCGGTTACCCCATGTTCAACTCCGGCATACAGGGATTTAGAGGTCAGTGTTTGCTCATCGCCCCTTTCCCATACGAATCCTCAGCCGTGTGTGCAAAACGAGACTGCTCTTGATCTAAGCCATACCACAAAGCAATCGGAGCGAAAAAATCTAACTATGTGCCCTGTTGAACCACATATCACGGAACTTCCGGTACTCCAGAGCACTTGTTATGTTCCGCCATCTTCAATGAAAATGGTACTTCCGGTAACACAAGATACAGTGTCCGTCCATACATCTACACATTCTGCCGGTACAACAATGACAGAGATCTGTTCTATCAGCACAGACCAGTCTTGCTACGAACATAGTACAAATAATACAAATAATATTGAGCCAACCACTTTTAAAACGCCAAATCTACCATCTGACAAACAAATTTTTATGTATGTTAGGCAGAATCAAGATCTTATGTGCAATAACACTGAAAACACTGAAAATCATAACATTAAACCCCGTGGTAGACCTGCCGCACGAAGTTCAGGTGCCTCGATAAGAGCAGAGCGACGATCGCTTTCATCGAAACCATACAACCGCGACAACAGCACTACACGCCGTAATAACACCGATGATATTAATTTACCCACAACGACGGGGAAAACCGGGAAAGTGAACATTGGGTTTACCCCACCGTCTATAAATAGAACGGTGAATTAGAAACACGTGGAGAAGGCAACGCTTCTTGTGTTGTGTTAAATGTGCAGGGTTTGATAACTAGGAGAACCAATAAACTGTGTTCTTCGGAATTGAAAACTGTTTTTGAAAATAATGATATTGTTCTCCTTACAGAAACTTGGACAAATCCTTTATCAGATTTGCACGTTGACAATTTTGAGCATTATGTTTTAAACAGAACGGAGAATAAGAAATCTAGTAAACGTTCGTCTGGTGGAATAATTATTTATATACGAATTTCATTTGTATGTGATGACACATTAGTTTTTAAAAGCCATGACGATATTATTTGTATAAAAATTTCGAAGGAAAGATTAGATATTGATAACGATTTATATGTATGCTTATGCTATGTGATACCAGATGACAGTAGTCGTCAAACAATGGTTGATAATAATGTATTTGATCGATTGATAACGTTTATTACTGAAATCGATGCTAAGTGCGAGAGCAACTGTTATTTTTTGCTTGCTGGTGATTTCAATTCACGCACATCCGACTCGCCAGACTATGTAGTAGACGATACAGATAATACACACTTAGATTTTTTACCCGACGATTACATTGCTGATGTAGAAATGAAACGTTATACACAGGATAAAGGCCGAATTAACAAAAATGGTCAACAATTATTGGATTTTTGCAAACTATCAGGATTACGGATTGTAAATGGGCGAGTGGGTGATGATAAATATATTGGTAAATGCACATTTGTTGGCAGTAGGGGTTCAAGTTTAGTGGATTATGTTATTTGCTCACCACCATTGTTACACACTTTTTATTATTTTCGTGTCGAAGATCCAAATATTTTAAGTGATCACTGTGTAATCAATTTTGGGCTTGAACTAAGCGGACAAGCACCGGATTTAGGTGAAAACATATTAGACGATAATCATATCAGCATTGATTATCTATACAAGTGGGACTGTAAGAAAAAAACTAGTTTTATCGAAAGTATTTCTTCACCCAGAGTGCGCAACCAACTGGAACATATTTGTGGTACAATATCGCATGCTGCTAGTCCCGAAGAGATAAGTTCATGTATTGGCGAATTTAAATTGTGTATGGATAATGTTATGTCGCCACTGCTTAAAAGGAAACTCAAAGTCAGAAATACGCAGTCAGATAAAAAGTTCACTGAACATAATAAATGGTTTAATGAAGAGTGCTTTATGAAAAGGGACGCTTTTTACCATATGCTTAACAATTACCGTGCAAATAAATCTGATGTAAATCGAATAAATATGGTCAATGCAAGAAGCCAATATAAAACTTGTATACGCAAATGTAGATATAATTACGATAAAAGCAAAACAGCTGACTTAACGAATGCTCGATGTCGTAACGCCAAATTATACTGGGATATGTTAAAGCGTTGTGCCTCCACAGTTTCTCTGACTGATTTTGAGAAATATTTAAAAGCAGTAAATAATCCACAATCTGATTTCTTTATGCCAGACGAAGAGGTATTACATTTTATCGACCGATATGAACGTGACGAGTTTACATGTATGTTCGACGAACTAAACGTTTATATTACTAGTGAGGAAATTTTAAAAGGTATACGTAACTTGAAAACTAATAAATGTGGTGGACCAGACGATTACTTAAATGAATGTTTTATATATGGTAACACCGAATTAATACCTTTCTTAGAATCATTGTTTAATAAACTTTTCGAAACCGGCTATTTTCCAAATGAATGGTCCGAGGGATATGTTGTCCCTTTACTTAAGAAAGGAAATGTAAATGATGTAAACAATTACAGGGGTATAACTTTATTGAGTACACTGGGGAAATTATTCACACGAATCTTGAATTCTCGCCTTTCAAATTGGTCCGAAAAATATAATGTATACATTGAGGCACAGTCTGGATTTAGACCCAAAATGGGCACAGTAGATAATATATTTGTGTTGCATGGTCTCATTTCTCATATTATAAATACTGGTAAACATCTACACTGTGCATTTATTGATTTTTCGAAGGCATTTGATTATGTAACACGCGATAACTTGTGGCTGAAGCTAATAAAATTAGGAATACGAGGTAAGATACTAAATATTATACGTTCTATGTATGACTCAACAAAATCACGTGTTAAACACTGCAATATGTTAAGTGATAGCTTTCCATGTATGCTCGGAGTAAGGCAGGGTGAATGCTTAAGCCCGTTTCTGTTTGCCATGTTTTTAAATGACATTGAGGACATTTATGTTCATAGTGGACTATCAGGTATTGACCTCTGCACGTTCAAAATGTTTTTAGTTTTATATGCTGATGATATAGTTATTTTTGCTAATAGTAGTGACGAATTACAAACAAGTCTTAATCTACTTGAACAGTATTGTAACCAATGGAAACTTCTTGTTAATACGACTAAAACAAAGATTATGATTTTTCGAAAAGGGGGACGAAACAGTCACAATCTAATATTCAAATATAAAAATAATCCCATAGAAATTGTACATAAATTTACATACCTAGGCATCGTTTTTACTACGGGTGGTTCCTTCAATGAAGCACAAAACACTCTTTCAGGGCAAGCGCTCAAGGCCATATACAAAATGAATAAATATTTATACAAATTTACAGATGTAACTGTTAAACATAGATTAGACTTATTTGAAAAACTTATTGTTCCCATACTTAACTATGGTTCTGAAATTTGGGGCTTTAATAAAGGCCTAGCTGTTGAGCGTATACATTTGCAATTTTGCAAGAATGTTCTTTGTGTGAAAACAAGTACACAAAATGACTTTGTTTATGGCGAATTAGGTAGGCTCACTATGCAAACTATGAGACATTATAACATTATTAAATATTGGATAAAATTATTACAGTGTAATGAAAACAAATATGTTAAAAAAGTTTACACAATGTTAAAGACCGACTTTGAATATAATCCGAATACGAAAAATTGGTGTTCTCAAATAAAAATGCTCCTCTGCTCCTTAGGCTTCCATGAAGTGTGGATAATGCAAAGTGTTGGAAACGTTAAATTGTTTTTATCCATTGTAAATCAGCGTCTTAAAGACACATTTGTACAAAACTGGTCATGTCGATTGAGTGAGTCGAGTAGAGCATTGTTTTATAATAATATCAAGTCTTTTGAATTCCAAGAATATCTGAGCTTAGTTAACTGTAAAAAATTTCGAATGAGTATTACGAAATTGCGTGTATCATCTCACAGATTACATATAGAAACAGGCCGATGGAATAGACCTGAAGCCACACCAATTGAAAACAGAAAATGCTTTTTATGCAAAACGTTAGAAGACGAATATCACTTTATTATGGAATGCGATTTATATAAAGATTTACGTGTTAAATACATACCTAAATATTATCACACCAGACCAAATATGCAAAAATTCATACAATTACTACAAACAAAAAACAGACAGTTACTAAAAAATATAGGAGTCTATGTATTTTACTCATTTAAGTTAAGAAAACAGTGCTTATATGATAACGCTACCCACGAAAATAATATTGTATTAACAAATTAATAAATAAATTCATAAATGCTATATGTATATTGTTTAGAGTTTTATATTGCGATATTAGGGTTTTACTCTATTGATGTGTCTATATATTGCGAAGTTGTCATGCTGTTTATGTGTATTATTACATGTGCATGTTTCCATTTATTATGTTATATTCGCTTTTTCTTACCCTATTTAAAGAACAATGATTGCGTCTTCTCCATTGTCATTTATATATTTTAGTAATTGTAGTGGTTAAGTGTTTAAAATTTTGTAAAACTATGTGTTTCCAAATGCAGTCTTAGGCATGTTTATGTGTAACAGTTTATACTCTGTCCTGCCATATTGCCTTTTGAAAATATGTTGTCCTCATGGGTCTTTGGACCTATTGGAACTTATGTAAATAAACTATCAAACTATATTTCAAATTTCAATACAGTTCAACATGTTTCATAGACGGCCCTCAAACTGACTTGTCCAGTTTATGACAACGGATATTACAGTTAGCAGTACAGTTAGTCGTGAAAAGCATGGACGTGTGAAAATTACCATAGTGTTTTTATGATTAGAGCTGCATTTGTCTTTAATCTTTAACTCTAACTGGACTTAAGATTATTATCATGTGGAAGTCATGTGAATTATCGCTTTTAAAGAATAGTCATAGCTGCTAATGTATTATTAAAGATTGATTTTAGGTGAATTTTTCAACTATCATAAACCCCTTTTTATTACGATTTAGAAATGAAACTACATGTATACCCATAGATGTTACTTTGTAAATTGAAAAATCTTGTCTTTAGAATATTTTCTTATACATATACCTTCACTTGTTGATATACCAGTCTTCTTGTGAGGTTCTTCCGTTCATTTTGTGTATAGGTTTCCATGATTGTTAATGTCTCTTTAAAATGTGTGTATGTACGTTGTGGTGCGAAATATCCGTCTCATTATCTGTGCTTTTTTGTTCTTTCTACAGTGGGAACTGCACTTTTTTGTGTGTATCCCCATGATTTAGTCTGTTCTTTTTAGGATAAACGTGAAAGTTCATATATTATATAATTTCCGTTAAATAAAATTGTGATGTAAATTGCAGTTATGTTTATAAAGTCAGTTAATTAATATTTTGTGTGTTGTTTCATCTGTATTTGAAAGTAATTGTATGATAGCCATGTTGTTGAACATACCTCTATCATTATCTTGTTATTTTTTCAACCAGTTTGTTTGTTACAGTGGGCTTTATCAAACTATCTCATTAGTCTTTGTTGTTGAGTGGACAAATATATGTTATATGTATCAACGTATGGCTGACATCTGCAGAGAATGGTTCATGAGGCACTCAATGAAAAACTGTATGAAAACATTAATAAAAATTTATCTTAATGACCTCATGTAACATTATCTCATACAATTGTAGAGGCTGAAATAATATGCATAAACGAATTGATGTTTTTAATTGTTTAAGAGAAAAAAATGCTGATATATATTGTTTTCAAGATGTGCATTTGACTTCTAATATGGAAAAGCATTTGTACTCGTTATGGACCTCTCAAGTATATTTTAGTTACGGCAAGTCCAATGCCCGAGGCGTAGGTATTATGTTTAAAAAGGGCTTAGATGTTAAAGTTTCTCAATCTTTTTTATGATACTAATGGCAATTATGTTGTGTTGGACATAACTTACCAATCAAGACAATGTACCCTTATTAATGTTTATGGGCCAAATACAGATTTTCCTGATTTAAAAAAAAACATTTTTGAAATCACAGATTCAATTGGAAATGAATCACTCATTTGGTGTGGAGATTTTAATCTAGTGCTTAACACTGAACTTGACTATGATAATTTTAAATCTTATAACAATAACAAAAACGCTAGGAAATTAATACTTGAATTTATTCAACAAAACCATTTATGTGATCCTTTCAGAGAATTAAATGGCAATATTAAAAAATGTTCATGGCGCAGAACAAATCCTATACAACAAGCAGGGTTAGATTTCTTCCTTATTACTGAAGATGTATTGCCACATGTGAGTAGTTACCGATCAGACCACTCTGTAATAACTTTAAATCTAGTCTTACAAGATATCAAACATGGAAAATGTCTTTGGAAATTTAACAACTCACTTTTATTGGACAGAGATTATTTAAACTGTATAAATCAAAACATTGAAGAAGTTAAGAAACAGTACGCTTTACTGGTTTATAATTTTGATAACATTAATATTGTAAATGATGAGGATATGCAGTTTTTAATCAATGATCAACTTTTTTTAGAAACTCTTCGTTTGGAAATTCGGGGCAAAACAATATCTTATGCATCTTATAAAAATAAAACTAGGAGGGATAGAGATCAAACTTTACAAGAAGAGATTGAAAAAATAGAAACTAATATAAATGACCAAAACAAATCAATACATCTCGAAATGCAAACGGAGTTACAAAATATTCGAGATGAAAAAATCAAAGGCCATGTTATAATTTCAAGGGCAGAGTGGATCGACAATGGAGAAAAGCCAACAACTCTATTTTGTAGCCTAGAAAGACGTTATTGCATGAACAAAGTTATACCATTTCTAGAAACAAGCAATTGAAATTTTATATATGATCAATACGAAATTTTTAAAGAAACTGAGTGTTTTTACAAACATTTGTACTCTAAAGTGAACAATAACCAAAATATTGATATCCCTAACTTTTTAGAATATTCTCATATTCCAAAACTAAACAGCGACCAGTCATATTTATCAGAAGGCTTTCTCACATATCCAGAAGTTTCAAATATTCTTGGGTCGGATGGCTTTAAAACAAATTTCTTTGAAGTTTTTTGGAATAAAATTGGCCATTTTGTAGTTAGGTCCTTAAATTTTGCATTTACTAATGGTGAACTATCAGTGACACAAAAACAAGGTATTATTACTTGCATTCCAAGACAGGATAAACCAAAACAGTTTCTAAAAAACTGGCGACCTATAACTCTTTTAAATACTATATACAAATTAGCTTCAGGTTCAATTGCTCATCGTCTTAAATCGGTGTTAGATATATAAGTGAGTAAAGACCAAACAGGATTTGTTAAAGGGAGGTTTATTGGTGAAAACATACGTCTTATCTATGACATAATGAATCTTACTGAAAAATATAATATTCCGGGACTCTTAATGATGATAGATTTTGAAAAGGCCTTCGACACATTATCGTTTGATTTTATTAATAACACTTTATTATTTTTGAACTTTGGTCCATCATTCATCAAATGGATAAAGTTGATTTATACTGAAATTTTAACAGCAGTTCAGCTGAATGGATTTTGAACTAATTTCTTTGAAATACAACGCGGTTGTCGTCAAGGAGACCCCATTAGCCCCTACTTATTCATTCTCTGTGCCGAAATACTAGCTGCAAAAATAAGAATCAGTAATAATGTAACAGGAATTTTTATTAACGGCGTTGAATATAAAATCTCTCAATTTGCTGATGACACATCTTTATTATTGGATGGAAGTGAATCCTCTTTCAAATCTACTTCAGATATTTTACAAGATTTTTCTTTGATTTCTGGTCTTAAGGTTAACATTGAAAAAACACATGTTATTTGGATTGGTGCATTAAAATATAGTACACGGACAATCAAAACAAAATGGAAGCTCAAACTGGGGAAATACTTGTTTCAGATTACTTGGAATTAACTTTGATGTTGACCTAGATAAAATGATATCATTAAATTTCGAAGACAAAATTGATACAATAAGTAATTGTATAAAGTCATGGAAAAAAAGAGAACTTACACCCATAGGTAGAATAACAGTTATTAAATCATTGTTACTGCCACACTTAACTAATTTGTTTGCTACCCTACCAAGACCAAATACACATTGTTTGCATGAACTAAACAGTCTTTTTATGATTTTGTTTGGCAAGGTAAAGCAAGAATAAAAAGTAAAGCTCTAGTAAAAGATTATACTGATGGTGGATTGAAAATGCTCGATGTTGTTTCATACATGAATAGTATCAAATTAACCTGGTTTAAGCGTTTATTACCAGGCGCCGAAAGCAAGTGGTGTATTTTAGTTTACAATAATATTGTAAATATTAACCACTTATTCAATTTTGGTAAGGTCTATATTCAAAATATTCTACAACAATGTAAAAACCTTTTTGGGGCAGAAGTATTTCAGTCATACGTGGATTTTATTGATAAATATGTTATAACTACTATAACCGATTTTTTAGGACTACCTATCTTTTATACTCACAAGTTGTTGGTTGGTAATGAACCAATTTTTGTCAAAGCTTGGTGTGATCGGGGAATTCGTTATGTTAAAGATCTTATGAAAAATAATAAATCATTTTTAGATAGATCGGAATTCAGCAAGAGAATTGGAATTTCCTGCAATATGAAGGTATTACAAAATCTATTCGTCTATTTAAAATCTCTTCATATTGCCAGCAACACAGAAATTATGGATACATGTTTCCCTTTAATACCAAGCTATAATAAGTCATTAATTATGTGTACAAAAGGTAATGCTGTTATATATTAAACTTTCATCAGAAATTCAGAAATTCCAACATGTCGTGAAAAGTGGAATAGTATTTTTAACATTCATGAATCCGAATGGAAGTTTCTACATAGTAGGATATTTGATGTCAAACAAGATTCTTACTTACAATGGTTCCAAATTAGGCTAACTCATAACATATTAGGTTGCAACAGCCTTCTTTCCAAAATGAAAATAGTTGAGTGTGACAAATGTACTTTTTGCAAAACTGAACCAGCACAATTGTTCAAGCGTTTTTATCCAACGTAAACAATATTGTTTATCAAATTGATGCTGAATTTGCAATGAATTCTAAATCATTCACCTAAAAAAGCATATAATCTATTTTGTCTAGAGATAAAGCGCTACATTTTTCTTTGTAAAAGAAGAAACACCATCACCGCATTAGAAGGTTTAACAAGACTATTAAACTTATCATGCACAATTATTGAAAAAACTAACCTGTCTGAAGAAAGAAAGGGCTATATGAACATATTAAACTTATTTTGCAGCCGAAACTAAATACACGTATTAACTTAAAAATATTGAAAAATTGTTTATTTTATTTTTATACACCCACTCCCCTCAATCAGCATTGATATATTTTGATGGATATAAATGCTGTAACATTTACCATGTTGTTTTTTTCTTTTTTCCTTCTGTTGTTCTCCTGTATTTATGTATTTATTGATTCTCTACTACATACATTTTATACATGTCATAGCATATATTATAGTGGTTTAAACCAAGTATATGTTGCTATGTATTGCCATGTATATTGTATTCTTTGTATATATGTATGTACTTGTAAACGAATAAATAGTGAGAATCGGAAAGAAACAAAACAAACATGTCGATGAATTATTTGTTTATAGCAGTCACGTTGTGATGTTACATAGACATGCTGTTTTAAAAATTATTAAACGAAATAAAAAAGAAAAAAAAGACCCGTGCAGTAATTTTGATGACCAATACTTCATTGTTGTGTTGTCTAAATAGCATTATTAGGTAAGAACTAGTGACACTAAATCAAACACAAATGCATTGCTACCCAATTGTCATCTGATTTCAATTTCAAAATCGAGGTTTGAGCGTGTAGCTGTTGTATCTGATATAGAATTATGAAGCAAATACAACAATTTCACGCTCAACCCTCGAAATATCTTTCAGATATTAAAGAAATTCATTTTCGAGTACTCAGTGAAAAGTGTGATTCCGAAACTAAACATAGGAAACTAAACATAACTCGTAATTGTGTTTAAAAATGATTAAAACTCGTCGATTTACTTTGAAATACATAAAACATTATCGGAGCCGACATTTTGGCATTAAATAACTTACGGTATCAATAATAATTTCTATGACATTTTGATACCTCAATAGATTGCAAAGAAAAAAGGTGTGTGTGGAAAATTTTAGGCCATTAATTTCTCAACAAACATTTGAAACTAGTATTGTCTGAAACATATTCGTATACTTGTTGCAGTTATATTAGATAAGTGGTACGTTATTGTTCGTCATATGTTTGTAGTTTTTAGTTCCAGTTATTACCATTCAGAGACAATAAAGCATCACTTGTATTAATCAATTGCTTATTTATTTCAATTAAGACCCGGGGTCTTTTAGAAAAACGACAATGCTTGCAAATTTATGGTATGGATAATTTAAAAATACAATGTCAACTAATTTGACCTAAATATACAATATCAGTGAATTGCTCCTTACACCGAGTCGTAGTTGTAGTTGTGTTGCTAAGTACGTGTTCGTTTGTGTATATCATTATGTTATTATTGACATCTCAAAATCATAAAAGATTCAGGATATAATAACAAAACATAACTTCGGTGTTTTTATAATAGTGCTGTGTTGTATTTTGCAATTGGTCACTTGCTTTAAATCAACGACTTAAGTGTGTTACTTTCTCTCCAGACCTGCCGATGCATCTAAAATTTCAAATATTCTTTTAGTCAAGGTATATCATGTGTTTGCGTATCCACTCCCAAAAAGTGATGTCAAGGCATTTTACGTAGTTAGGTAACATGATGGTCAATCTACTCGTTCTTGTGTAACGAGAAAGGCCGACATAGTAACAGTAATAATAATAAACTGATCCAATTAGGCAAACCAAGTGCATACCTAATATTTGAGGTTATGTAGAGCATTTGATTACAGGTGACTTACTTAGATGTTGATATGGATCGAATTCCTTTAATCCAACTAATGGGTTGTTCCAATATCTTTTACATGTTTAGCAGTACGTAAATGAGCAGCAATCGTTATGTATGTTTGTTTTTCTAAAACCAATAACTGATTACTAAGTTAGTTTATATATACAAGATAATATTGTTGTATCGGGAATAAATTGTTCAAAAAGAACTGCGACGTTTAAAGTACGTCGAATACATATCCTTTTATTTTGTGAAAGCTACTTGGCTTCTCTACGACAGCCCAGATGGTTCGGACATTCACCAACATAAACCGATTAGTTGTAAAAAAAAAAACAATAGAAAGTATACAATTACATGTTCCGAAATTGTTTCAACTTCATAATTGGACATATACGAACGTATGGAAAGTTCTTGAATCTAAGTAGATGATCTTGACCTGAATGTGCTTCATTTCTACTTTTAAATCAGTTCGTGCTGCAGGGATAAAATCTTATTTAAGAAACGTCTGCAAACGCCCATACTTGTGTTATGTAAATGTGTCGGGATTATATAAGAAATCATTTTAAAAGTGTGTCAACTAGGCTCTTTCACAGCCACGACTGGCAGAAATGATGTAATATATAACTGAAGTCGTCAGTATCAAGAGGAGTTGAGCATATTGTCTGGATATTTCGATTTGATGATTTTTCAAGGTTTTATGGGTCTTTTATTATAGGTAAATAATAGCGTATATTGTAGCTTTTCAGTCTAGTCTGTTTCTCCGGAACTGCTGTATGAAATTTACTCTAACTCTAAGCTGTAAAATTTAGTTTTATCTACATGTTCCAATGGTATGTTTTAGGTAATGTTTGTGTCATGCTCAAATAGTTTTAACAACAGATTTGGTCTTGAGGCGATTGATTTAAAGTCATTTCTATAGCTTCTCGTTACACTTCCATAACTTGAAAAAGTTCCGTATTGGAGATCACCCATTAGTTTCATTGATAACCGTTTTTCAAATGTTTTTCCCCAGAGCGGTATTTAGTAATTTGTCTAGATACGAATGTGTACACTCATATCCGCAATTGCTAAAGAGTACTAGTACATGACAAAATGCAGACTTTAAAGGTAATATTTAAGTAATTTATCGAGCTTTTTCAGTTAGATATTCTTCCATAAGAAATCCAACGTTATATTAGTCGCGTTGAATGCATAATATTGTTGACCGTTTACGAATAAAAAGATATTTTTTTATAGAACATAGGCTTGTATAAATTGTTTTTATAAATATAAGACACACTTTAATTAAAAATAAATACATTTATTATGACGATTTTTTGTACTGAATGTAAAATTATATTATAGTGAATGGCATTTCGGTAATGGTGGTAATATGTATCAGGTATATTATTAACATCTTCGGGTACAAGTAAATATTGTTTTGCAAAATGTTACCAACAATGAGAAAATAGTTAAATGATTAAATGACTGAAAACAATAGATTTACTTCCTAAATAGTGTTATTAATTGATAATCATAGATGTAATGTTCGTGTCTTTTTCTTATATTATAAACATATGTAATAATGAAGTGCAAACAGGTGTATGAGATCTTCTAAAATTGAGGGAAAAGCACATTTATTTTGCTTTGTAGCTGGATCAGATAGTTTGTATATGTCTAAATAAATTACAATGTAAACGTACGATCAATGGAACGAACTTCACTGTATTCATAGGTTCAAAATACGACAAAGGAGTGAATTCACTTTGATTTTTATCCACTGTTATTTATGTTTATTCGATTAAACTTGCGGTTAATACATTCACCTTTGACTCCCATCCTTGACAAAACCCTTAAGCTATCGTGTCTATTACATTATTGTTTAAGGACCATTATAATAGTAATTTAATGTAATTGGAAGCCATATATCTTGAACGTCATTAATATATCATACTGAAGCGTGATTGTAGTTGATGTGATTCTTCCATATTAGTAGTAGTAGTAGTAGTAGAAGTAACTTCAAATACGAAACATGTAAATGTATCACTGTTGAACGGTCAAGAAAGCTCTGTTAGACCGTATACAGCTCACGCCGTATACAGCTTACGTGTGAGCTGCATACGTTAGTTGATAACGTATACAGCTTACGGTGAGCCATATTCGTTGGTTATCAACGTATAAAGCTTACGTTAGCTCTATACGTTGGATATATACATCTGAAATAGGTCTTTCGTCTTAACGTATGTAGCTCGCATGGTGAGTGACTAGTATAAAACATAATTGTGAATACAAGTAACTTGATCGCCATCACCACCATCATAATCTTCGTCGTAGAAGTAGAAGTAAATCTGGTAGCAGTAACAATAGCAGCAGCAGTAGTAGTAACAGCAGTAGCAGAATCAGAAGCAGCAGCGCCAGTAGCAGAAGCAGCAGCAGCAGCAGCAGTAGTATTATTAATAGTAGTATAAGTAGTAGAAGTAGTAGTAGTAGTAGTAGTAGTAGTAATAGAAGTAGTAGTAGTAGTAGTAGTTGTAGTTGTAGTAGTAGTAGTTGTAGTAGTAGTAGTAGTAGTAGTAGTAGTTGTTGTTGTTGTTGTTGTTGTTGTTGTTGTATCAGTAGTAGTAGTAGTAGTAGTTGTTGTTGTTGTTGTTGTTGTTGTATAAGTAGTAGTAGTAGTAGTAGTAGTAGTAGCAGTAGTAGTAGTAGTAGTAGTAGTAGTAGTAGTAGTAGTAACATTAATTTAACATTAATTCATTTAAAGTAAACACAGAAATCATTATCAAAATCTAGTAGGAAAAGCAACAGTAGTAGCAGCTGCAGCATCCTCCTCAACATCAAAATGAACTTCTGAATCATCAAAATCATCAGTGGTCTCAAAAAAGGTGGTAAATACAAACAAGAGGCCACGGCGACTATATTGCTCAACAAACAACACCCATATTAAGAACCAGGTGTGTTTTATCAGTCCCGCCAATGTCCGCCATGTTCACAATTTTTAAAGAGCCACCCAAAAAGCATCTGAGCGAAACGACATTTAAATAAGTCTAATAGTTTCAGAAAACAAGATTTTCAAAGTTTATCTGATCCCTATGTTTTTTCACAATTTATATAGAGGGTCACCCAAGGAACATTTGTGTCACATACTTGTTCAAATTGGACCTGAAGTTTCTATGAAGATTTTTAAAGTTACCCACATGGACATATGAAAATAAGCCCCGTCCCTGTGGCAGCCATGTTTTTTGACTGATTGCAATAAATTTAATAATTTAGAGAGTCGCTCAAGGTGAACATGTGTGCCATTTTATTTTTTTATCAGTCGAGGGATTTCCGAGAAATGGATTAATTTAGGTTTCCCTTTCGTTTGCCATGGCAAGCAAAGGTTTTAATGATATGATACATTTAGAAAAGGACCACCCAAAGATCATTTCTGTGAAATCTCTTTCAATTTGGGTCAGTAGTTTTAGAGGAGTTGTCGTTTGAAATAATTTTGGACGGACAGAAGGACGTACGGCGAACGCCGGACAAATATGATATTAACAGCTCACCCTCATCCATGGCAGAATAATGACCCCTGTAACTTTTCTAATGAAAAACTTAATGCAATTGAAGGACGAATGAACAGTCGAACGGGCGTACGGACGGACGGGAGGAATGGCGGACGGACAGACAGACAGAAACACTATTTATACTACTTCTAATACAACAACAGCAGCAAAAGCAACAATACGACTTCAAACATGCATTCGCAAGACTGTATTCATGACGATGCTGATGCTGATGATGATGCTTTTGCTGACGACGATGGTGATAATGATGATGATCATCGTCATCTCTTAGACATGAGCTAAATACGGCGATATGCTGCATCTTGACGTATACAGCTTACGGTGAGCTGTATTCGGCGTAAGCTGTATACGGTTTTATAGTCAACGTATACAGCTCACGCGTAAGCTGTATACGGCGTGAGCTGTATACGGTCTAACAGACCTCTAAATCGATAGTAAACAAACATAATTTAAAAATTAAACGAGACTTATCTTGGTTAAGGTGATGTTTAATTTCAATTATATGAGTTATAGAATTAATGGGGGGCTTAAATGAGATATGTTACGCATGCGCAAAGCAGTTTCCAAATCAAGATGTTTCTCACATTAAGATTTGTCCATGCATGTAATATTAAGATAGAAATACACTGTTAATTTTTCAAGTGCATCTCTTTATTTCAATATTTCAAATTGTTTTCATTGTTGATATGCAGGGTGGGAGGGTGGATTTCAATTCTATAACTCATAGAAGTGAAATTAAACATCACCTTAACCGAGGTAAGTCTCGTTTAAGTTTTAAATTCTATTTCGTCTAAAGAATTTCTGTCGTTCTTAAATGATATTTCAAAGCAATAATGTGATAAACATCGTCTTACCTTTGTGAAAAGGAATTGATGTCCTCTACACTGGGACACTGTCTTGAAATGTATCTATGCTTTGTATAGTCTTGCAGTAGAACTTGGCAAATGTTTTTTCATTAGACCAGCGCCTTGTTAAGTATTGTTAATATTGGTACATGGTTAGAATGAGCTGCAGATACTGCTGCACTCCTGACAGTATGGGCTACGAAGCCATCAATTCCAGCTTTAATAATCCTTACTGACTGAATCATAAGGTTTAATATAACTGATAAACAACTGTTTACGTCCTGATATGCTTCTCACACTTCTTGTGCGACACAAATATGCTTTTCAAACAGTATATACACACAGCTTCTTGTCTGTAGGATAGGCCTTTAAAGTCATAAATGATACATTATATGAAGGCCTGTTTTGTTTTAACGAATTTGAAAACTGAACAACAAACTCGGTTCTTAACTTTTTAAGATTTTTAACAGTTAACAAATGTAACGACTGAACACGTGCGGCATTCGTTAAGGCAATAAGCATTGCAAGCTTCAAAGTTAAGTCCTTCAGTTTTAAATGTTTGACTGCTGAAAGTTTTCTCAAGTATTTAAGCACAACTTGAACATCCATATTGCTGTGTATCTTGGTTTAGGTGGTTTAAGCTAAAAATTCCTTGCATGTAGCGTATTATTAGTGCATGAGCTCCAATTCTAAATCCTTCATAATTTATTCCAAGAGAAGACAACGCATCTCTGGCAGTGTTTAAACTGTCAGAACCTAGCCCATTATTGTACTGTTTAGTTAAACATTTGATCACTTCTGCCACATTTGGAGAAAACTTATTAATTTGCCTTCCACTACAGTAGCAAAACCATCTTGATATGAAAACTTGATATGCACCATTCCCAGATTTCAATAGCTACAAAATTGCATTCTTCAGACTTAATACCACCCATTTTGGTAATGTAGCTAACTGCTGTAGAATTGTCACAAAAGAAAACATGAATGTGCTTATCTTTAAACTGCAGCCTAAAAGATTTCAAACCGAGCATTATTGCCTTTAACTCGAGTACATTTATGTGGGATGAACTCTCTGTGTCTGACCATCTTCCACCAGTTTGTATTCCTTTACAAACTGCACCCCAACCTTCTAAGGATGCATCTATGTAAAGCAGGAAATCTGCATTACCTCTAACAATGGTTCTTTTTGTTTATGTAATTCCTTTATCCACCACATTACATGTATATCTTTTTCATAGACACTGATATAGGCATTACAGCATTGTAATTTCCCTGGTTTTGTTTCAAGGAGAAAATTGTGGCCTTTTCTAAATTTCTGTAATGCAATTTACCATATTCAACAGCTGAACAACTGGCCACCATTAGTCCTGTTACTTTTGCAACGTGTCTAATAGGTGTTTGTAAAAGACAAATCAGCTCGTTGCATGCTTTCAGGATATTAGTTTGTCTTTCTTCAGTCAATGTTACGATCATAAATAAAGAATCAAAGACATTACCCAAGAATACAATCTTAGACGATGGTTCAAACACAGATTTTTCATCATTTATCATGAACCCCACCTTTGACATCAGGGCTACAGTGTCCGATACATTTTGTTCATTGTATTAATCACCACACAGTAGGCTATCATCAATGAAGCCAGAATTGACATGCCCCATGTTTCTTATTTTAGCATAAACTGGTTTTAATAATTTAGTAAACAATCTAGGACCTTCAGATATGTCATTCGGCAGACATGTGTACTGATAAATACTGTCATTGCATTTAAAACAAAAATATTTTTGCTGTTCATCTGCAATTTTCACTGAGTAATATGCATGACGCAAATCAACGGATGCCATAGAAGTACCTGGATTTATTAAAGTTATACCTTTTTCAAAGTATCCATTTTAAAATGTTTATATGGGATATGTTTATTCAATTTCTTTAAATTCAGTGCCATTCTGTATTCACCATTTTTTTCTTTGCCGAATTAAAATTGGCGATACTATTTGGCCATTTTCTGGCTCGACTTTCTTGAGCACACATAAATTTAACAACTGATTTACTTCAATATTGATGGCAATAGTCTCCTTTTCATTGAATGTTTATTGAAAGTTTTGATGGTTTATTTCTACCAATGAATCTGATTTTATATCAAAATGGCAATTTTCAACAATATCAATAATTTGTGGGTCATCCGTTAATTTGCGCCATTTAGAAACAAAGTTTTTTAACCTACCAGCTTCAAAAAACAGTACTTACATAAGTTACTGTCTGGTTCCTCCCCTGGTTAAACCCCTGGGGATGTAGTTTTTTTCCGTCAGAGTTTGCTTGTACATTGAAGTAACTGTGACCTCTGCCACGACTGCCTTGTGCTCGACCACCTCTAAAACTGTAGCGTGGTGCACGCCCAGCTCTTCTGCGCATATAACTTCCTCGCTGCGGTCTACCAGCCATGAATATTATGTTTGCTATCTTAGCTGATTCTTCAATTTCTCTGGTAGATTTCGAAACATCATCCACAAACAGATATGTCGTCACAGGTCTGATGTGATTACACAAATGTCTATAGTCAACATTGAGCTCAGGCATCAGAAATCTTTACGAGCAAGATTGATTTGTCTATTTGCATGACCAAGTAGCGCCAGCGAGTCATTACATTCATCAATCAGTGTCCCCAGTTTCTCGTTTTGGTACTTTTCGAAGCGTGCCAACTTGTCGACCGCTTTTGTCAGTATTACATTTGAGTTTATCACCGATGTTACAATATTTTGCATCTTTTTATCCCTCGTTCTTGCCATTGGGGAAATTGCATCCCAAATCAACTGGTACAATTTTACGACAACTAGACCATTGCAATTTTCAGGACGAGCATTTATCTCATCCTTGGTTAATTCTGCATAGCGTCCGTCATCAATACCTTCAATATCAGCCAAGACGCCATCAACATTCTCTGAACATTTATAATGGGCTTTGAATCGTTTTGACATGGTCTGAAACCTACTTTCATTACTACCAGCATTGATGCAGATGGGCCATCACACTCATTCTCGACGATGGAACCTCAAAATCCATTTCATCATCGTAGTATTCATCGTATTGTTTTATATTGGTTAGCCTTGTATTGAACTCGATCAATTTTTGTGATTTCACTTCCACTGAACCTTGCAAAGCCTTAAGGATTTCTAACATTTGCACATCCGAGGAATCACAAGATTTCTCACTCTGCTTTTTTTTGCAGGTTGCTTGCCTTTTGAAGAGCTGCCCTCTGGTTTTTTCTCCACTTTTTCACCCGCTTGTGAATCCACAACAGGTTTGACATTCGCGTCCGCCGTTTTGTCGACACCACGTGTTGACATCGAGTTAACTTTTCAGAACGCTTTTACAAAGTAAATACACAAATATTACCTCGTGTATCGGTTTAAATCAAACCATAAATATGTACAAACTATGTTTGTACTAATACTTTTGTATTTTTAGTTTCTATCGATCTACGATCGATTTTTTTCACTTGCATCAAAAACTTCTGCTTTGCCGTAAAGCGTTCGCAACAAAAACTGCTTTGCACATGCGCAACATATCTCATTTATGAACGACATAAATCTTTAGACGAAATAGAACGTTATGTATGTTTTAAAGACTTTAAAAACATTGCAAAACGGGTCGACGGATCGAAAACACCGCTACTCGAGTTTGCAATCTCCATATTATACATGGCACTTATTATGTCAAAACAAACACACGGACGAATCGACCATTGCATATTTACAACTTGCAATATCGAGTTTAGAAATACCTCGGCATGTAAATGTACAAATAAATAGAACACAAATAAAATAATTGCCTATCTCAACTCTGGCTACGAATGTTTCTTCCTAGAATGTTATTGTGCAGCACATTTTAGCAAATTTCATCATACCCAGAAACAAACAATTCCCCCTGATCAGAACCACGAAGATGCGATAATGCGACAATATATTTCTCATCTTCACACAGAGAAGAAACTTCATAGATACACGAACTTTGGACGATAATTGTCGTGATATCGTTCTGTCACAAATTATATCAAAACAATTTTTTTTCATCATGAAGTATTACAGAATGGGGTCAAATCTATATGCATTGAGTCAAATAGTTATTCATATTTTCTAAGATGCCGTTTATTAGATGATTTATTTACATTATTAATAAAGCGAATAACCAAATGTAGTTTGTGGTGATTTAACTTTCGTATTTATTAATTCATTGGAAGGGCAGTATAGCCTGTATGAAAACTTAAATTTAAACTGAAATGTACATTTTTCTTCAAACCGCGGCTAACACTTTCGATAACTAAATGTAAACAGACAACTTTACATTGCAAAACATTTACCAATTGTGCATATTTTAAATGTATACAACGGGACAAATGTACGTACTGTGTATAGGTCAACACGTGTTAAAGGGTGCTTTTTTGTACTACGAAATGTTTAACACGTTATCACCGAGCATGATTAGAAGTCTATTGTTAAGGCTTCTTTATTTTAGTGAATGTTGAATGGACGAGGTGAGTGGTTTGCACAATTTCGGTTTTGTAAAGTTTTTCCGGTGGCCGTTCGATATAACGCATGCAAAGCATTGGGCTTTAACCCGATTAACGGGCGCCCGAACCTCACACTTGGCCCCGATTAATATAATAGAGTTCAGTGTGAATAAAGATTAACCTGATAGCATCGCAATTCAAATAAACAAACGAGTTTCACATAGTTAACAACAGCAATATTACATTGTTAAAACAAAGTCGTTTCAACAGTTATTGGTGTATCCAAACTGTTGTTAAACTCAATTCAAAACAGTAAAGTACATTTAATAAGGGTTGCTTTTTCAGAAGTATTTTTAAATAACTATTAAAACCGTACTGGAAAAGGTTGCTGAAATGCATGCATGTATTGTTGTTTAATTGTACACTATATCCTTAAATAGATTACATGTATAATGAACTTTTTATTGTGTGTTTATGCAGACAATTGCTTAATTGTAATTAGAAATAATAAATCTTTTAAATTTCGTAATTGAAGAGTTAAACTTTATAGGTCATAGCGTATTTAACGCCACTCAATGAAATAAAATTGCACCCTTTAAATGTCGAGAAAGGAACAATTTAAACATCTTGCAATCAAAATAATGGAAAAAGACGGCATGCAATTTCATTCCGCAAACAAGAATGTTGCACATAAAAGACAGTGTTAATGTGTTTTCATAATTGCCGATACGACGGATTCATCGAATTACAAGTACATGCAAACATACATCGAATTACAAGTACATGCAAAGATACATCGAATTACAAGTACATGCAAAGATACATCGAATTACAAGTACATGCAAAGATACATCGAATTACAAGTACATGCAAAGATACATCGAATTACAAGTACATGCAAACATACATCGAATTACAAGTACATGCAAAGATACATCGAAGTACAAGTACATGCAAAGATACATCGAATTACAAGTACATGCAAACATACATCGAATTACAAATACATGCAAACATACATCGAATTACAAATACATGCAAAGATACATCGAATTACAAGTACATGCAAAGATACATGGAATTACAAGTACATGCAAACATACATCGAATTACAAATACATGCAAAGATACATGGAATTACAAGTACATGCAAACATACATCGAATTACAAGTACATGCAAACATACATCGAATTACAAGTACATGCAAAGATACATCGAATTACAAGTACATGCAAACATACATCGAATTACAAGTACATGCAAAGATACATGGAATTACAAGTACATGCAAAGATACATCGAATTACAAGTACATGCAAACATACATCGAATTACAAGTACATGCAAAGATACATGGAATTACAAGTACATGCAAACATACATCGAATTACAAGTACATGCAAAGATACATGGAATTACAAGTACATGCAAACATACATCGAATTACAAGTACATGCAAACATACATCGAATTACAAGTACATGCAAAGATACATCGAATTACAAGTACATGCAAAGATACATGGAATTACAAATACATGCAAAGATACATCGAATTACAAATACATGCAAAGATACATGGAATTACAAGTACATGCAAAGATACATCGAATTACAAGTACATGCAAAGATACATGGAATTACAAGTACATGCAAAGATACATGGAATTACAAATACATGCAAAGATACATGGAATTACAAATACATGCAAAGATACATGGAATTACAAGTACATGCAAAGATACATCGAATTACAAGTACATGCAAACATACATCGAATTACAAGTACATGCAAAGATACATGGAATTACAAATACATGCAAAGATACATGGAATTACAAGTACATGCACACATACATCGAATTACAAGTACATGCAAAGATACATGGAATTACAAGTACATGCAAAGATACATGGAATTACAAGTACATGCAAAGATACATGGAATTACAAGTACATGCAAAGATACATCGAATTGCAAGTACATGCAAAGATACATGGAATTACAAATACATGCAAAGATACATGGAATTACAAGTACATGCAAAGATACATGGAATTACAAGTACATGCAAAGATACATGGAATTACAAATACATGCAAAGATACATCGAATTACAAGTACATGCAAAGATACATCGAATTACAAGTACATGCAAACATACATCGAATTACAAGTACATGCAAAGATACATGGAATTACAAGTACATGCAAAGATACATCGAATTACAAATACATGCAAAGATACATGGAATTACAAGTACATGCAAAGATACATGGAATTACAAGTACATGCAAAGATACATGGAATTACAAATACATGCTAACATACATCGAATTACAAGTACATGCAAAGATACATCGAATTACAAGTACATGCAAAGATACATCGAATTACAAGTACATGCAAACATACATCGAATTACAAGTACATGCAAAGATACATGGAATTACAAATACATGCAAAGATACATGGAATTACAAATACATGCAAAGATACATCGAATTACAAGTACATGCAAACATACATCGAATTACAAGTACATGCAAAGATACATGGAATTACAAATACATGCAAAGATACATGGAATTACAAATACATGCAAAGATACATGGAATTACAAATACATGCAAAGATACATCGAATTACAAGTACATGCAAACATACGTGTATATTAGGATTCAACTGCGTACTGTTGAAAACAAAATCTTCAATGCAAGAGTAAATAACTAGATTTACAGGAAGAAATTGCAAGTGTCGCGAACGTTATCTGATTATGGTATCGCTAAAACTGTGACGAACATAATTCAATGATTGCAATTGTGCATGAATGTTCATTTTACAAAGAACAGAAAGAGTAATGAAGCAGAATTAGATTACATGCCCAGTAATATCTACAGGAATATAATTGTGCAGATGTTGCAGAAATGTACTCGATTACTCGTTGCAAGAGCAGATTAGGTAACATGTCTACATAAGTATCTTAATTGCTCAATCTTTCATTGTAGCATTCATCATTTAAATACCGCTGAAAAGGTGAAACATGATATACCTGGCAATAAGAACGTGCGATGCAAGCACTGTGTTTGTACTAGCGTCATCACAATTTGTTTGAATTGACTTCAGTTTATCACCTTTTTATACATTTTATACGTTCCCTAACAAATAAATATATTGCAGTTTCATCGCAGCCGATGCACACAATTCATTTCATTCGTTGTGTAAAGTAGAATATCAGTAAACATAAAGACCAAAACTTGTAATAAAATACAATTCCTGAAGCGGCTCGTACTTTACAATATCAAAACCACAAACAATCCTGAAATTAAAATTGGAACAATACATTATCCGATCGGAAGACTGTAGAATGTCCAAAGGGCCGTTAGTTTGCGCTATGTGTACACGTTGATTGCAAATTAATTGTAAGACTAATTCGTATTTAGCAACGACTACATGAAATAATCTTTCGTGACATGTTTGTACCCGAATAGTATAAATAGTATAAATACATATTAAAATGTAAAATGATAAATATTACCTTGCCGTTTATTTCATTTCCTGTAATAAGAGACAAATTTTTTTAATCACGTCATACATTGTGGTTTATTCCTAAAAGCAATACATGAATCTGATAGACCATGTAAGAAAAGCAACCAAACGTATTCGTATTCGATAACATACTAAATTATTCATACACGTTTATTTCCGAAAACAGCGTACTTATATCCGCATATCTTCAAGAACAAAGATAAACGATTATGTATTCAGCTGCGTAAAATGACATGTACTCGTTTTCACTGAAGTCTTCTGTATTACAAGAGCTTAAGTTCAAGCTAACATAACAGTTGCACTCCAGTATACAAATCCTAACACTAAATCTTCTTCCTTTACAACTGTTGGTTGAACAGTTTTTTTTCAAATGTGTAGTTAATAACGCTAGTTAAATATTAACGCTGAGTATAAAAGTTTAGACAGGCTCAAAATGTATGCAAAGACAAAACAAAACAAAATACTATCGTTCAATTGTAAATATGTCTGCATGTTTCTAACTGGGTCTGCATTAAATAGTAATGTTTGCTTCAATTATTGTTTTCATTTAAAACATATGTGTATATTTGTTCATTAAAATATACCGACTGTGCACACATTTTAAAGTGTATTCAATGTTAGGATACCTTTGTTACATGTCCGGCTCCTAATATCTATTGCCATTACTTGCGTGACGACAAAATGTGCAAACAAAACTATGAATATATACAATAACATTTTCCTCAGCCTACTTGGCGTTGATTATAAACAGTAATGGTAACGTAAAAACAATACTTACTTTAAATTAACATAGCATTTGAATATGAACAATGGGCTGCCCAGCTCGCAATTGTGTAGTTATAAAATAGCTACTATGAGACTGGTATGGCCATTATGCACATGCAACTAAATGTTGTACTGTTCTGTCTAGCTTCAGACCCGGCAGGTATGGGACCTCAATAATAAGTTCTACTAGCTAACAACCCGGGCAACACCAGACGCCAACCTTGCAATCACGTGTTAAGCGAGCAGCAGAAATCATGTGTGTGCATAATCAGAAGTTATGTAATTGAATTACATCGCATATGACTCCGATCTGTTTTAACCTATAATTGCTATAACGAAAGACCGTTCACCCTTAACGAATGTATGCTATTCTATTCGTCGATTGGTGACAAAACGCATGAAGTTCATGGTAAAGTGTTATCACTGTACATTTATCACAATTAAATATTCAAACAGCCAATTCTCAAAAATAAAATCCTGTAAATCCAATGCAATTGTGACTTCCTTTTAAACGATGATATTTCGCTATTAATTTAAACTCGATTTCATAAGTATTACACGGTTTCTGAATAAATGTATGTGTTCTTATTTGGCTTGTAAGTCTAAAATTAAGAAAACACTTGGGATGTATCGTTGTTTATCGGTTAATAAACAACGATTTGGTATTCTGATGCGTTGGAATTAAACCACTAGGGCGTTAGTCCGAATTGTTTAGTAGCCACGCATCAGAACGACAAAGAAGTGTTTATTGGCCGAAAAAAAAAGATAATTTGAACATAATTTCGATTCTAACATGATTTGACATATATGTTTGCAATTGTAATTGAAACTACTGTTTCCGCTCAGAATCGGGACTTCTTTTTGCGTTGTTTGTTGGGTAGTTTAACAACGATAATTTTGTTCTTTGTCTATAGACAAACGAGCGAGCATCATGTTAGAATACATAAAAAAAAAACAATCGACGTGTAACAAAATTGTAAATCCATTAAATAAATGTTGAGCTGCATTTTAGTTTTTGCCTATTAAAACAGTGGTAAACCCGATGTTGGATATTATTGTCAGTTTTGCATGCAACATAACAACGAAACGCCCACTATGCTACTAATACACTTTTGTTACCATGTTCTGCATACTATAATATACTAATTCGTTTCGCTCACTGTTTGTTACTGTTCTGTACTGTGGCATAGACGGACATGTGAGAAATTTAAGTCGTGGCCACGAGATGAGTTATTTTTCTCACATGTCACGTTTATGTCACATTTGCTCTGGAACCTGCATGCATGCTGAAATATGAGCAAACGATTCCAGACAAGTGATTACATATTATCTCAAGTCTGATAATTGAAACATTGATTTAAAAAAATAACACTAGGTTCAAGACACAATGCAATATGTTTTAATTACCTTTCTTAAGAAGGTCATATTTGCGTATTGTTAATTCAAAAGATTAGAATTACTTCCGCAACCTAACGGGAAAGACATGAGAAACTGATCATATTATTAAATAAATAAATCAATATATTGATTATATACACGAAATTACGTGCGTATATTTTGATTAATTATGGGCCAATTTGAGGTTCGGCATTCCTTTAAACCGGTTTTAACCCCCAGGTAACCCCAGCTGTAATCATGTATATGTGTTGTGTTGTGCGTATTGTCTTGTATTGTATTGGCAATTGGTCACTTGCCTCAAATGAATGACTAGCGGATGTTAATAAGGGCTTCTATCCTGGTGATGTCTCTGGAGTTTCATTATTCTTATACATGTATGTAATACTTTCCCTCGTGTTTTGAATTCTAGAAATACAATTATGCATAACTGAGACCTAATGTATTGCCAATACAATTATGCATAACTGAGACCTAATGTATTGCCAATACAATTATGCATAACTGAGACCTAATGTATTGCCAATACAATTATGCATAACTGAGACCTAATGTATTGCCAATACAATTATGCATAACTGAGACCTAATGTATTGCCAATACAATTATGCATAACTGAGACCTAATGTATTGCCAATACAATGATGCATAACTGAGACCTAATGTATTGCCAATACAATGATGCATAACTGAGACCTAATGTATTGCCAATATAACACTAGTATTTGACATGACCACATTTTCTACGAAATATCTGTAGAATACAACGAGCCTAATGATATAGCATTGCCAATATTTCAAGGGGGATTCAATCATAAGGAGTATATGTCTCCCCATCATTATACATAAAAATCACTGATTGACACACGTTGACCTACTTCAAAGATTTTATTTGCAACATTAAAACAAATTAATACACTGCAAACTCGGATGCCGCAATCAGTTTTCTTAATATAATTTTAGATCAACTGTTTGCTGCACTTTATATTTCCAGTTACCTTAACATTCAGAAATGCTCAACTGTGTTTTGCATGAAAAACATGTGTATGATATTGGTTTGTGCGTATTATTAAAAACAAAAAACAACTCGCTGTAACATAATTGTCATATCCATGATCACCTTTGCTAGAAGCCTGGTTAGCTACACTATTTATGGTTCAGGAGTTTGTTAAATATAATGTTAGATTATCTGTTTTCAGTCGCAACAAATGATACATCACAGAGAATAGTTCGTATAAATATGTTGTATTAGTTATAGGGCATACATTCACATTTGTTTCGTAATGGCAGCGTTTCGGACAATAAAAGGCAATAGTAATTAGTATTGTGTCTGCTGTATACATCAACAAATAATATAATATAATTTAGTTTGCTCTTTATTGTGGTTATGTTAAGGTCCTGCACTTTCTTATGTTATTATTCGGGTCAAAAAAACAGAAATGCATCCTTAAAGTATTAAAGAAATGGCTATAGGCAAACGATCACATACGCAGATCAACTGTATTGTATCGAAATAATCTTATAATATCATTATTCCAACTATCAAAATCCTTATTTCTTATTCAGCAGGGTACATTTGCATGGAAATCTAGTAATGAAACAGCCCAGTAAGTATTTGCTGACGTCTGGTTAACACGTTTCCATTTCTGTTGAAGGCTTCTGTGACATTTAGGAAATAGCTAATAAGGATATATTGCCATCTGGTGTAAGAACCTTCAGTGCAAAATGTAATTTACGATATGATTCTGCAATAAATCGTTTCGTGATGCTCAAGTATCATGATATATGTTCCATTTAAATTTTCTTCTTGACCTTCTCTTATGTAATAAGAATAATGTAATGGTGCTAACCCTTGTTTGTAATTATCTTTTGAAAATTACTCCTCGACGACAAAATAAAATCCTAAATTAAATGCAATGTACTTTACTTTAATTAAATGACATGCTAAGGTTTATAAAAAAAACATACGGTACCTGGCTGTTACGAATTCGTAAGTTTCAATGTAAAAGTTACGAAAGGCCACGGGCTGTCGTAACGTTTGCAAATATGGCCGCGCTTCGGTTTAACTTCACAAATTTTTATAAATAAAGATTGTGTTTACATTTTAAATTCATCATCATGCATTTTTTCTTTAATATCAAATTGAGATTTCATTTCGCACCTTTAAAATATAGCACAGTTGTTTCCCTTGCTTACGATTTCGCGATGACAAAACAATGTCAAAGGTAAACAAAGTATCGTGTGTTGTTACTTTTGAAAATAACAGATTTTGTAGCACCGGGTATGTTTATTGAAATGCAAAAACGTGAGGAATATTATAATTACGGAAGCAAATCTGATGTGAAATGTTAATTTTGTCAAGCTGGAATTTGCCATTTTGGAACAATATGGATTGGATTGGAATTTTGAATGATGCAGAAGACCTTGCTGAGTTTGCTACACACTGCTGGAACACAATTAAAATTCAGATTTATACTGAATGTTACAGGGTCTTCCTTCCAAGAATTACATTAACTTGAAGGTTGTCTTTGACTCTGTCCAATGCTTCACTGAGTTAGGAATGTGGAACATACCAGAACAGCACATTCATCATTATCATGTACAGGAAATTCAAGGTAAGGTAGTCTTCACAGCATTTTATTTAGATCTATATTAGAAATAAAGAAATGTTCATTTGTTTTTGCCATAGACGCTTCTCACCAATGAACACTGATAAATACATAAAAATCATTACTGTTTCCTCTAAAACCAGACATGTATACATCATCAAGTTATTATCATGAGTACTCAGTACAAATTAAGAACATGTGTTTTTTTATTATTCAAGTTTACTTTTATCCTTAAATATCTAAATATCAACAATACTTGTAGATCGTCCAGCTTATTACGTTGATATGTTCTTTTTTTACTATTTAAAAATGCATGTATTAAATATTTGCTAGGCAATTTGCCCTGTATAATTCATTCCAAATGAAAAAAAGACCTGAGTACCTTGTGTTGGGGATCAAACCTGAATTTCCAGCATGACAGATGGACACTCTTTCCCACATCACTAAAGAACTACTCCAACAGCGAGACCTTAAGAAGTTGCTTCTAGGCAAGTCACTAGATCTACAAGTCCAACATTAATGTCCCCCGCCATAATGGAACCAAGTATAATAATGGGGCAATATTTTAGATGTTTGCCAGTATTAATAAAGCTCATAAAAGTGGTAAGCATTTTTAAATTTCCTAAAATAATATTTTCTACTTCTCTGGTTCTATGATATATAGTGCAGTTCGCATTAAGCTATTTTATTATAGTGATTAAGTGAATAATTGGTCTTTATTATTCAATATTGTCACAATACAAATAATAAAATTTACGAATTATATCTGAAAATTTCACTGACTTAAATGTGTATTTGAGATTTCCCTTACTTGATATGTGAAAACCAGCCATGAAACAACAACAGGCAAAACCAAAACTTTTATTTGTAGAGAATTTAGATTGCATTTATATTTTACAGCAATAAAAATTATGTTATTTTGGGCGTGTCGTGGGAAAACCGGGCTTAATGCATGTGCGTAAAGTGTCGTCCTGGAATAGCCTGTGCAGTCCACACAGGCTAATCTAGGACGGCACT